>CAUYON010130487.1:0-11534 GCA_963573935.1 Arctocebus calabarensis | reverse complement strand
TTAGAAGACACTTTAAATTGCTAACTTGGGCTAAGCCAAAGCTTTCCCAGGAAAGCGCTGTGGCTGGGATCACTCCTTGAGTGGCTATCCACTTACCCAGTGTGCCAAAACCGGTCTCACCCTATGCCCCTGAGGGCTAAGGCTGCGAGGTATCTTAGTCCCCACCTTCAGGCTGCTCAGTCACTAGATTACTTGCTCCTGCCAATGCCTGTTCTGTGACCCTGAGGGTGGAGCTTGCCAGGGCAGTTCTCCCACAATGGCTCCACACAGCCCACCACCAAACACTGGCAGCTCCGTCTGGCTTGGTGGCCCAGTCTGGGGCCCCAGACAACACTCAAAAACCCTTGCACTCCTGCCCAAGTTCTCCCAAGGCAGTTCAACCGAGTGCCAAGTCCAAAAGAAACCCAAACAGCTCACAGGCAAGGCCCCTCCAGCCTTCAGTCCCACTGCTGCCCCACCCACAGTCGCCGACAGGATCAGACCTAATGAACAGACGCAACCACTTGCCCAATCTCCGCCGCTTTAGCCTTCCTCAGGGTGTCCAGAAGCCTCATGCTGTCTCCCTGTGTCCCCAAAGGGAAGTTTCTGGGCAGATCCTGCCTGGCAGAGATGCCTGGAGTCCTCTCTCCCCAGTGTCATCGTGCCCAGCTGCAAGGAAGCTGTTACTCGTCCGCCATCTTGCTCCACCTCGGTATCGTTAGTTTTTACCTAATGCCCTTTCTCTGTTCCAGAAACCCATTCAGGATACCACATTGTGGGTGAGTATGTAGGACTAGGATAGCAGTGTGCGTGTGGGAGATGATAGCATGTGCTCCTGGCTAGTTTATCATCTCCACAAGTTCCTCTGGCTTGAGCCACCTCAGGGACTTAGGGTTACTTGGCAACGTTTTAGGACCAGGAGTCACACATCTCAAGCTTATATTCCACTTCATGTCTCATTTCAGTGTCATTTGACTCATCCCCACTTTGCTTAAGTTTCTTCATCTGGAAAATGAGGGCATTGAGCTGGTTTCCTCTGGACAGGGAGTGTTCTGGGGTTATGTATAGATGAGGTTTTTAGATTCCGGTCCTGGGGCTGAGGGAGCTGGCAGGCTTAGTGGAGTTCAACATCGCAATGAAGGCTCTGACTTCGCAAGATTTTCAAGACAAGGGTAAGGGCGAGGTCCTATCACAGCTTTGCTGCTTATTCTTGTGTGCCTTAGTCCATGCTTTCCTTGTCTCTGGGCCTACATTTCCCCATCTGTAAAGTGCTGGCTGGTGGGATGGCTTCAGTGGACCCTTCTTGCTGGGGACAGAGCAGGGTGCCCTGGGAGCAATGTGCTGGAGGTGTGCAAACTGGGCCAGGTGACCCAGTTGAGTGCTGCAAGGGGTGTTGATAATGCTGGGCTCTAAGAGTCTCCCTGCTGGATGGTGAATCTGGCCTCTCTCTGTGCCCTCCCTTCCTATGACTGAGTAGGGGTCTAGCAGCTGTAGGATGCCCATATCCTCCTTCCTGGCTCATGCCAGGACTGCTTTTGGCTCTGTTAGCTGTATCACACTTGGGCGGTCACCTTCCAGGGGATGGAAGTTCCTGCCTTGAGTAGCTCTGGCTGCTGTGCCAGTCAGTTGCCAAAAGGCTCCTGGCAGAGGCCAGGCTCTGGTCCCCAGGTATACAAGGTATACCCTCCAAAGCTCCAAAGAAAGAGGATGTGAAGATGAGGAGCCTTGTGTCCCCAGCACCCAGGCCTGAAAAACCTAACTCTCGGAGAAGGTCCAGGTTCTTTCTTGCTTCTGAGCTTTTGCCTCTGCTGTTTCCTCTACCACGAATGTCCTTCCCTTTTTTTTTTTTTTGAAATAGGAGTGCATGTGTTTTCCATTTTGCCTAATATACACCACACTCAAGGAGGCATTTTAACATAAATTTTAAGAAAAAGCTGTAAACAGTCACACAGCAGCTAGATGGAAATCAAATTGAGCCCACTCCCAACTACTGACAAACCTGCTGCAGATCCCTGGTCTCTGCTTCTTTTTAACTCGGAAAGGCACTAATGGAGTGCCCTTATTTTTACCTCTGTGTCGAAGTTGCACATACCAACAGTGCATTTAATATTACACAACTATATAAATGCTTCATGACTCTTCTTTCCTATTCTTATCTAAGTCAATGTAAAAGAATCTCCCTTGTGCTTCCTGACATTTGATCCCCAACATCCAAAAGTTGTACTGACAGATTTTTTTTTTCTAGTAATGCTACCCAGTAGTTTAAGTGGTATCTTAGATTTCCCAATTTTCTCTGTGAGATATATTTCAGACTAGAAAGAAAACTTACACTTCATGATTAAATATTTGAACATTAAGCTTCTGATCACAGGGACTGATGACTCTCATGACAACTGCTTTCTGAAATCTAGCCCTCTTTTAACATATATGGAAGCCCTGGTTCCCTTTGAGCCATATGGAACAGTGGCATTCTCCCACTCACTGTAAAATTCAAAGTGCAACACAAATGGTCCATTTAATAAGTACTTCAATTGTCTTTTTTTTTTTTTGAGATAGAGCCTCAAGCTGTCACCCTGGATAGAGTGCTGTGGCATCACAGCTCACAGCAACCTCCAATTCCTGGAGTCTCCTGCCTCCGCCTCCCAAGTAGCTGGGACTACAGGCGCCTGTCACAACGCCCGGCCATTTTTTTTTGGTTGCAGCCATCATTGTTGTTTGGCTGGCCCCGGCTGGATTCGAACCTGCCAGCTCAGGTGTACGTGGCTGGCACCTTAGCCCGTTGAGCCACAGGCGCCGAGCCAAGTACTTCAATTGTCAACATATATCATTCTTACTTTTGTCTCTAAGTGTTGGTTCTACTTTTACTATGCACTTTGAGGGTTGTCAGCAGGGACCCATGCCCTCACATCCTTAGAAAACCTGTTATGTGGATTCCCAATATGCAGGTAAGGCAGAGATGCCACCAAAGAGCCTATACTCAGACCACAAGGAAATAGCATTTAATGAACCTCCCCTCCATGTGGCTTCAAGCCACCAGGACACAAGCCCCTCCAACACCCTTAATCTTCTCTTCAGCTCTTCTACTGAAGAATTTGGCTTTCACAATGACTGGCTGCTTTGGGAGTTTTCCCTTCCCCAGAACTTTGTAGTAGCCCGATGTACTACATCAATGATGGGAGCAACTCCTGTCTTGTTTTTGGCAGCATTTACCTGGGTCTGCTCTCTGACCAATGTCCACAATTTATCAAGGTTGACAGTGGGCAATAACTCTGGTTCCTCTTTAAGTGGTAATGCCTCATACCAGCTTTCCCAAAGTAACCTGGGTGATATTTGTTGAAGTTGATCCTGTGATGATGCATGCCACCAGCATTACCTGGCCTCCTGGGTGCTTCCTGTGCTTGCCGATACAGCCGTGGCCGTGGCTCACGAGGCCCCGAAGCTTCCGGGTCTTCCTCAATCTGGATGGCATGTCGGTGGCCAAGACGAAAGAGAGCTCCTTCCCTTTTTCTAGCTGTTGAACTCCTATTCATCCTCCAAGGCCCAATGCAAAAGTCCCTAACTGCTTCAGGGCCTTCCTGTATCTGGCAGGTATCTCCGGGAATCATAACAGTCACTTGTTTGTCTTATATCCCTTCCACAACTCAAGTTCCCTGAAGGGTGGATCTGAATTACCCACCAGGAGGTTGTGGCAGATACATCTCCCCCTCTGTGGTACTGGGTGAGTGAAAGGGTGGGTAGAGAAAGGGAGAATTGCTGACTGGATCCTTTCCGGAGCACTGTTTACTGGTACGGTCGCAGTCTTGTCTCCTCCCTCTCTTTCCCACCAACTGGGTGCTATAACCAGTCTCCTTGCGGCAGGGGTGCCAGGAGCCAGAGGCCTGAACGGGAGCGGGTGTGGACCACGGAGAGAACTGGAGCTTAGCTGACAAGGGGTCTCGGGAAACCCGCGAGCTCACCGGAGCGCCTGGGCCCGCCCAGCTACGGCCAGGACTGTAAGGCGTCAGCCCTACCTGGGGCCTGGCCCCGCCCCAGCCCCCACTCTGGCCCCGCCCCCGTCGAGGACCTGAACTAGACCATCGCCTCACGGGTGCGGTGACAAGGTAGCAGTTCTCGGTCCCAGGATCCGTGCCAGCTCCGGCCCCACCATGGGCAACAGCGCGGGCCGCAATGAATTCGAATGGGTCTACACCGACCAGCCTCACACGCAGCGGCGCAAGGAGATGCTCGGTGAGCTCCCGCCTAGGGTGGGGACAACCCTGAGGGCTCGTCTGGAGTCTCGGGCCAGCCGGAGAACCAGAGAGCACTCCCTCATGCCCGCTCCTGGGGACGTGCAATGCCGCACCTCCTTCCCCAGAGCCCTGGCGGGGCTCCTTGAGGGCCCCCCCACCCCCCGGCCCCGTTCTGAAGCTCCCATAGGGTCTCTGCTTTCTGTGTCTTGGGATCCGACGAATCTGAGAATACTGGTGAGGGTCTGCGAGCCTGGGGAACCTCTCAACTGCTCCTTGCGGACAGTGAAACAAGCCACTCCGGGGACCCGGGCCAGGGCGCGAACTCGGGGTGTGGGACGCCACCGCGCAGGGAGCAGCCCCAGGCGACGCGGTTTCAATGGGGCTCCAAATAACTCTGCAGCAGAAGCAGCTCTGCGCCTGAGGGTCGTCTGTAGATAACTGCTGGGCGCCTGCTGTGTGCACAGCCTCCGGGTCCTGCAGCCAGAGGCGCCACCAAACCTCGCCCGAATATGCGCGTTTGGAGTGAGACTGGGAAGGGAGCAAAAGCGGAGCGAGAGATAATAGACTTTTTTCTTTGAAAAATCTACTAAGATTGTACAAAGAATCCCGTCTATTTTGTCATGTAACTTAATACACGGTTGCCGCCCCTCCTGGTCGCATAGTGTGGCCTCTGCGAGGTCATTTTTACCACAGGAGGTGGTCGCCATACTGTGGATTCACCGCTAATTCACTCACGCAGGCAGCTCCATCTAGAACCCGCAGACAGGACTGACCCAGGGTATGAAGTCCTTTACCTGGGATTATAGGGTTAAAGGCACGTACTAGATGCCACCAAATCGCAGCTGTACAGCAGGCCCGCCCCTTCGAACCCTACCTTCCCCCCACACACCTGGCATTGGCACACTTCATAATCTCTCTGATGTTTTACCAACCAGATTGGGGAAAGGATACTTTTTCTTTGTGGATTTCATTTGCATTTATTTGGTGGTTGGTTCCAAATTTTAGTTGGCCATTTTAATTTCTTTTTCTCTTGTGTGGAATCATTTGCTTGTTAATTTTTCTTTTTGAGAAAGGGTCTCTCTTCGTCACCCTTGGTAGAATGCCCTGGTGTCATAGCTCACAGCAACTTCAAACTCCTAGGCTTAAACGATTCTCATGCCTCAGCCTCCCAAGTAGCTGAGACTATAGGCACCAACCTCAGAGCTCAGCCATTTTTAGAGATAAAGTTTTGCTCTGACTCAGGCTGCTCTGGAACCTGTGAGCTCAGGCAATCCACCTGCCTAAGCCTCCCAAGCGCTGTTGCTTGTTAATTTGTTAGAGCTCTTTGTTTAGGATGCTTTTAACCCTTTGTGCTCTATGTGTTGTAAATATCTTCCCCATTTATCCTTCATCTCTTGCTATCACAGAGGCTTTATTTTATTTATTTATTTTTTTGGCTGGGGCCAGGTTTGAATCCGCCACCTCTGGTATATGGGGCCGGCGCCCTACTCCTTGAGCCACAGGTGCCGCCTGAGGCTTTATTTTTTTAATGCAGTCAAATCAGTTGGCCTTATTCTTTAGAGTCTTTCACCTTGCTGTCTTTCTGCCCCACCCCAAAATTATGGAAATATCTACACTATGACTTTTAAATTTTTTTTTTCTTTTTGAGACAGAGCCTTAAGCTGTCACCCCTGGGTAGAGTGCGGTAGCATCACAGCTCACAGCAACCTCCAAATCCTGAGTTCAAGCGATTCTCCTGCCTCAGCTTCCCAAGTAGCTGGGACTACAGGTGCCTGCCACAATGCCCAACCATTTTTCTTGTTGTTGTTTGCAGTCATCATTGTTGTTTGGCTGGCCCAGGCTGGATTTGAACCCACCAGCTCAGGTGTATGTGGCCAGTGTCTTAGCCGCTTGAGCCACAGGCGCCGAGCCGACTTTTAAATATTTCAAACACAACATATACTGAGTGGCTATAATCTGACTGTACCCTGAAGTAGTAGGGAGAAGGGATGGAAACCTCTAGGTGTGTTTGTGACTCTCATGGTTTTCTCCTGTGAGGCAAACCAGAACTCAGAACTATCTGTTGTCTCACCTGTGGCAGCACCCTACCCTACACTGAGCTTCATGGGGCTGGCTGGGTGGAACGTTAGGGGGTCATCTGTTCCTCCCTCCCCACTTAATGTGAATAGGGCAGGAAGTGGTAAGGCTGAGGGTAGAGCAGGGGTCTCCTTGGTCCAGTTTGTTTCTGTGCCCTCTTCTTGCTGTTCCCAGCTTTTCCTCAAAGGTCTCATTGGCCCCTGGCCCCAAGAGGTGAAGTCTGGGAGACACAGCTGCCAGTCCACAGGTGCTGGAATTCTCCCCCAGACCTCCTGGAGAATCCAGACACTCACTTTCCCAGTCTGCGAAATGGGCAGAGCATGTATGAAGATAAAATGAGATCTCAGATGGGAAGGTGCCCAGTGTGGTACCTGGCACTCCAGAAATGGGGAAGGCTTTCTCTCTAACAGGGGAAACCACAGGCCATGGAAACAATCCAGGAGGCTTTCTGGAAGGGGTGGCTGAGAAGATAGGAAGGCTTAAAGAGAGAGGTGTCTTTGGCCAGGGTCTCCAGAGCACTTGTTCTTGAGGCTGGCCATGCTTTGCCCATGTTTCTTTTCCTTCAGGGGCCCTGGCTTCTTCCCCACCTGATGGTTTTGAGCTAATTAACTTGGAATGTGCCATTCCCTCTCCTTCTCAGGCATCTGCAGGAGCTGTTTCTCTGCTTCAATGTCTTTCCTCTCTGCTGTGCTCAGCTCTGTATTCTTTAGCCCTGTAAGGCTCCATTCAACCCCATCGTCTGCAGATCCCCCTCATGGGTCCTGGCCCAGCTCCATTAGCATAAGCCTCCTCTGGATTTCCCCTTTATGGCTTCAGCCTTTTTGGGCTCTGGTCTCTCGGGAACAGAGGTCAAGAACTTGGCTGTGGATCTAGTCTCCTGGTAAGGACCCCAACATCCACGCATTAGCTGTGGGTGAATCAGTAAACAGATGAAGGAATTGAGGGTTGGGCAAATTAAAAGAGGTTAGGGGGCTGGGCACGGTGGCTCATGCCTGTAATCCTAGCACTCTGGGAGACTGAGGTGAGTGGATTGCCTGAGCTCACAAGTTTGAGACCAGCCTGAGCCAGAGCGATTCCTTGTCTCTAAAAATAACCAGGCATTGTGGCAGGTGCCCAGCTACTTTGGAGGCTGAGGCAAGAGAATCACTTGAGCCCAGGAGCTGAGGTTGCCTTGAGCTATGACAGTACAGCACTCTACCGAGGGCAACAAAATGAGACTCTGGCTCAAAAAAAAAAAAAAAGGAAAAAATTAAAAGAGGTTAATAATAGCATCTTCCTTATGGAGTTATGCTGATCATGTAGTGTTTAGCCCAGGGCTCAATGAATGTCAGATGTAAAGACAGGCCTGGGGAATTTCTGTGGTTTCTCTGAGGATAGGAAATTCCCTCCTACCTCTGCTTTCTTGATGCCTGTACTATTTCTAGCCCTGGGAGAAATCCCATATGTAACTGCCAGCATTTCTTCTCAACAGAATAAGGCTCAGAGGGGAAAAGTGACTTTCCCAGGGCCACACAGCCCAGAAGTCACACTCAACTAGCTGTGGCACCCTATGCTAAATTCCCAGGAGCCCAGGGATGTTCAATAAAGATTCTATTCTTGGAGACAGAACCCAGGAAGTCCTTGCGAAGATCTGGCTCCAGGAGCTTTGCTGGTGGGGCCTAAGTCCATCTCCAGCTCCTGCCTGGGGTGGGGATAGGCTCCTCAGAATTGTGTCTCCTAGGTCAAGGTGAGGTATCCTGTACTGAGAGGTTGAGAATGGAGCCAGCAGGACTTTGTTTTCATCAAAAACCAGCCTAGGTGTGGCCAGTAGAATAGGAATCAGGCTTTGGATTTTTTTTGACAACAAATAGCTTTGTAGTTTTTTTTCTTCTTTAATTATGAAAGCATGGCCCACAAAGTTAAAAAAAAAATCAAATAATCAAAGAAAAACAAAAGAGGAAAACCAGGAAGTAAGACTGTTGGATTATTTACTTAGGAAAGGCCTTGGCTGGGGTTCTCAGTGCAAGCAGTAAAATCCCGAATGGAACCAGCCGAAGCTACAAAGGGAATTTATAGGTTCTTGTCATCTAGCCACAGAGATGCCCAGATCTAGGGCTGGGTCCCTTTCCATCTCTGTAACCCTGGAGCTGTATGTTCACCAACCTTTAGCACAGATTTGTCAATGGAATGTAAAGCAGGTTTAGCGAGAGGCTGGTGAGGAGGTGGGGCATGGTGACTCCTGAAGGCACTTTGAGCCACTTTCTGAATTTTCTGTGTTAAAGTAGGTCCTCAAGGTGTCCACCACCCCAAATAGAAAGGGTTAGGCTTGTCTTTCAGCCCAAAACCTGAAGTGGCAGAGGGGGAAGCTGTGAGAAGAGGCTTCTTAAAGCATTAGGCCAGAGCTGGAAGGAAGATGTTTAGGAAGGAAGGGATTAAGAGGGCTTTGGGTGCCTTTGTGAGGAGAGGTTTGGCCAGGGTCCAGTTACTCTATTGCCCATGAGGGAATGGCCAGGAGGCTGCCTAAGTTGTGCCATCTAAGCGTTTCTTGGCAGGGCCATCAGGTGATGGGGCAAATGGGATCTGGAGAGCAGGTGACAGCAGAGTGGAATGTTAGAAATTTGAGGAGCACTTGGGTGATGACAGACAATGACAAGGGCCACCTCCCATGTAGCTAGCAAGTGACTATCGTTTGATGGCTGTTGGCCTCCCTGGGAAAGTGGCAGGAGCATGTAGTCCTAAACGGTGCCACTGTCCCCATACCACAGCACCTGCTGTGTCTTCTTTCTTCTTGTGTTCCCAGGATAGACCCCCACCTCCATGTGCGCACAGTGCAGAGGGCTTAGATAAGGACTGAGTGTTGCCCAAGGACATACAGCAGTTGGACTGAGTCTAACCCAGTATTTTAGCTGGGTGCTTTGTTCCAGCATAGCCCACTGGATATGTGCTGATAGAGTCTGTGACCCCAGCTTAGCATTGTGCAGATATGAAGTAGGGTCCTGAGTTCAAGTGTTGGTTCTGTCAGCCTTGCTGTGCCTGGTGGGCCCTTCCTTGAGCCTCCCTGGACCTCAGATTCTCCTTCCTATGTCATGATGGGCAGCATGACTTCCAGCAATGCTGTTTTTCATGGCTAGCTGCCCACTTCCCTGGGCCTCACCTGGGGCCGCTGCTAGAAGAACATTTGTATGGATTTGTTTATCTTTGGTTCCAGGTGGCTGTGCATGTTGGGCTGCAGGCTGCCCTGTACACCAAATCCTTTAAGGTGACTCTGGCCACCCCTAAGGTCAGCTGAGCACCCACATCCAGCCTGGCTGGCCAGGTTTGAGTGTCCAACCAGGGCCAGGCCCAGCACATGCTGGTTTGCAATTCCTCATGGGGCTGCTAAGACTCAGTTTTTCTACCCACTCCTTTTCCTCCTTGGGCTTCCTACCTCTCCCTGCCCCAGTCCTGCCCACTTCCCTATGTCCCTTCCCTTGAGTCCCTGGAAGAGGCCTGGTATTAATCAGGTTGCCCAGACAGATAGAACCCATAGGATCATAGGATCTGTCTCTGTCCCTATCTCTCTATCTAGGTATATGAGAGAGGATGTATTAGTGGAATTGGCTCACATGATCGTGTAGGCTGAGAAGTCCTCTGACAGGCTGTTTGCAAGGTGTAGACCTTAGGACGCTGATAGGGTGGCTCAGTCCAAGTCTAGAGCCTCAGAACCAGGGAAGCCAAAGGTGGAACTCGCAAATGAAGGCCTGAGAGCTGGGCTGGGGTGGGGTAGGTGGGATGGGCACTAGTGCAGGTGCTGGAGTCCAAAGGCAGCAGTTCTGATTGATATCCAAGGATAGGAGAAGACTGTTCCAGCTCTGAGAGTGCAAGGGAGAGAAACCTGAAAACCTCTTTTCTGCCTTTTTGTTCCGTCCAGCCCTCAGCCAACTGGGTTATGTTCCACTCCTTTGGAAGAGTCCTCACAGACATACCCAGAAATAATGAGTTATTAGCTCCCAGCTCTCCTTTTTTCTTAATTTTTTTTTTTTTTTAAATTGAGACAGTCTCACTATGTCGCCCTCGGTAGAGTGCTGTGGCATCACAGCTCACAGCAACCTCCAACTTTGGGCTTACGCGATTTTCTTGCCTCAGCCTCCCAAGTAGCTGGGACTACAGGCGCCCATCACAATGCCTGGCTATTTTGTTGTTGTTGTTGCAGTTGTCATCGTTGTTTAGCTGGCCCATGCTGGGTTCAATTCACCAGGTTGGGTGTATGTGACCAGCGCTGTGATCACTGTGCTACAGGCACTGAGCCCCAGGTCTTCTTTCATCCACTAATTTGGCACCTAGCACCAGCACTCCTGCAACCTCCTCTGTGATGCCCACCCCAGCATCTCCATCCCATCTTTCTGCCATCCTCTCTCCCATATTAACCCAACAATGAATTCTCCCTTCCTTGTGCTACTCTCATGTCCTCGCTGCCTCACCTCTCCTCTGTTCTGCCTCCTACTGTTCTGCCTCCTACTAAGGCCAGGAGGTGCTTGTCCGCTTTTCCTGTCACTGACTCTCCTTGACTTCTGGCACCAGGACCCCTCCAGGCCATGGCTTCAGTTACCACAAGTTCTGACAACATCCAAAGTTACTCAGCCACAACCTCTCTTCTGGGCATGATCTGCATGGCTGGTGGTCTCAAGTGTCCCTGGATGACCCTGGGCCTCCTACTCCCCCAGGGACCTGGAGGCTCTGGAATTGGAAGTGGTGAATCTTTGCAGTTTTCCTTGGGTGAGGGTTGGGTTCAGTCCTGGTAGCTGATTGTTGGATGGTTTTGATGCTTTCCCTGAGGGTTGTGGGGAGTACAGAGCAGCCCCATGCCTAAGACAGTGGTTCCTATGGTTGCTCCTGGGGACTGGGATGTTCCTTAAGGTCTCTCTGGCCCAGTGGTCCTGAGCCACCTCTGGAACCCCCTGGGCTTGCAGCTGCCCAGGAGCTGCTGCTCTCAGCTGTCAAGGGGCCTCTGCCTGCCCCTTGGGACTGCAGTGTGGTACCTTGCTTCCCTGAGTGCTGTTCTCTGCCTGTGCAGCTCCTTGGGGACTGTGCCTTGCTGGAGCGCTTCTTCCCTATACCATGGCCAGAAAGTGCCTTGCTTTTATTTATTTATTTATTTATTTATTTATTTATTTATTTATTTATTTATTTATTTATTTAAGACAGAGTCTTACTATGTTGCCCTCAGCAACCTCAAACTCCTGGGCTTAAGCAATTCTCTTTCTTCAGCCTCCCAAGGAGCTGGGACTACAG
>CAUYON010130485.1:0-13312 GCA_963573935.1 Arctocebus calabarensis | reverse complement strand
CATCTTGAGTCAATTTTTGTAAGTAGTGAAAGATATGGGTCAAATTTTAGTCTTTTACATGTGGTTATCCAGTTCTCCCAGCACCTGCCTATTCATTATCCCTCCTTACCTCCCTTCTTTCCTTGTTTTCTTTCTTTCTTGACAGGGTCTCATTCTGTTACCCTGGATAGAGTGCTGTGGTGTCATAGCTCACAGCAACCTCAAATTCCTGGGCTTAAGTGATCCTCTTGCCTTGGCCTCCCAAGTAGCTGGGACTATAGGTGTCTGACACAACACCCAGCTAATATTTCTATATTTAGTAGAGATGGGATCTGGCTCTTGCTCAGGTTCGTCTTGAACTCCTGAACTCAAGCATTCCACCTGTCTCCACTTCCTAGAGTGCTAGAATTATAGGCATGAGCCACCGCTCAGCCTGCCTATTCATTTTCTAAACTTTGAATGTGATACACAGACATTTTCAATTTTGATGGTCTAATTTATCAATCTTTCTTTTACAGTTATTGATTTCTGAGTTTTGTTTTAGAAACTTTTGCTTACCCCCAAATTGTGAAAATATACTTTTTCTTACAGGAAGCTTATAGTATTAGTGACTATATCTAGATTTATAATCCAACTCAAATTAATTTTTATGCATGATAGATAGTAGTGGTTCAGCCTTATTTTTCCCCATATAGATATTCAATTCCTCTGTTGTCATTCATTAAAAAAATTTCCCTTTTCCCACTAAATTATTGTGGTTCCTTGGCTAAAAATCAAATTATTTTATAAGTTTGGCATTAATTTTTCTATTCTTTTACCAGTATTACAGAGTCTTCATTAGTCTAGCTTTAGAGTCAATCTGGAAGTTGGTTAGTGTAAATTCTCTAAAATTGTTCCCTTCTAGGTCCTTTGCATTTCCATGTACGTTTTAGGATCAGCTCATTGATTTCTGTAAAAAAAAGACTCTGGCATTTTTATTAGTATTGGAGAAGAAATAGTATCATAAAAATGTGGTCTTCCAATTCATGAATATGATAAAAATTTCTACATTACTCTAAATATTCCCCACATTTCTACCTTATCAGTCTTCTTCCTTAGTTTCTCTCTGCTGTGCTTTATAGTTTTTAGGTCTTATACATCTTTAGATACTTTCATTCCTAAGTATTTTATATGTTTTGAAACTATTGTAAATAGAATTTTAACTTATTAAATTTTATTTACCAACTGCTTTTTATATATTTATCAATATACATTTTGTACATTTACCAATATATAAAAATACAATTGGTTTTTGTATGTTGACTTTGCAAAATTCTCTTAATAGTTCTAACCTTCAATTTATAAATCCTTTAAAATTTTCTAAACAAACACTCATGTCATCTGTGCATAGAGATGAAGAGTTTTACTTCTCTTTGACCTTGATGCCTTTCTGTTTTCTTGTCTTACTACATGAGGTAGGGCCTCCAGTACAATAATGAAGAGAAGTAACAAAAGTATTTTCTCCTTAATCTCATGGGGAAAGCATTTACTATTTTATCAATGAGCATAATAATGTGTTTTTTTCCTTAAATTAAGGAGAAAAAATAAAGACGGTTCTCTTCTGTTCCTAATTTGCTGAGAGATTCTCATATAATAGACATTAATTTTGTCAAATGTTGAATTACTTTGATTTTCCAATGTTAGAGCAACCTTGTATTTCTGGGGTAAACTCCAATTGATAATGATGTATCACTGTTTTTAATATATTGAGGGTTTAGTAAAATTTCTTTGAGGGTTTTTTTTGTCTATATTTATGAGGGATATTATTTTGTAAATTAAAAAAAACTTGTGATTTCCATGTTAAACTTTATATCAAGGTTACATGAGCAAGTAAAACAAATATTGAGAAGCAATCTTTTACTTTCTATTTTTTGAAAAGCCTGAATTAGTTCTTTCATGAATCCTAGAATTTACCAGTAAAATCAGTTGGGTCTGGAGTTCTCTCTGGGGGAAAGTTGTTGATACTAGATTTTCTTTAACAGATATGAGAATAGTCATATTTATATTTCATTTTATGTCATTTTGTTAAGTTGTATTTCTCAAGGAATTTATATTTTCTTCTAAGTTATAAAAATTATTTACATGAAGTTGTTCATACTGTTTTCTTTTTGTCCTTTTAATAAGTCTATAAGACCAATAGAGATAACCTCTTCTTCATTGATATTAATAATTTGTGTTTTCTTTGTTTTTTGAAGATTTTATTTTTGTAGAAGTTTTATTTTTTTGCCTTTTTTAATTAAATCATAAAGAGGTAGATTATGTATACATTAATGTATTTATGGGGTACAATGTGCTGAATTCATATCCTTACATTATACTGGTTAATATATCCCTCACCTCATTTAGTTAATTATTGTGTTAAGACATTTATACTCTGTAGAAGTTTTAGGTTCATAGCAAAATTAGGAGGAAGATACAGAGTTCCCTTATATTGCTGGTCCTTACGTTTCTTCCTGCATTTCCAATATCCCCCATTAGAGTGGTACATCTATTATAATTGATGAACTACGTTGACACAGCATAGTCACCTAAAGTCCATAGATTACATTAGGTTCTACTCTTAGTGTTATATTCTATGAATCTGTACAAATGTATAATAACATGTGTGCATCATTAAACCATCATACACAAAATTTTCATTGTCCTAAAAATTTGCTGTGCTTCGCTTATTCATTCTTTCCTCTATCCTTAAAGACTAGTAGCCACTCCTCTTTTTACTGTCTTCATATATAGTTTTACATTTTACATTTAATGCATTTGAGTTAATTTTTTTAAAAGTGTATGGTCTGTGTCTAGATTAATTTTTTGCACATGGATGCCCAGCTCTGCTAACACCATTTGTTGTAAAATCTATCTTTGCTCCATGTGTTGCTTTTGCTTCTTTTTTGTGTGTTGTTGTTTTTAGAGACAGAGTCTCTTTTTTATTTTTTTATTTTTACATATACATGTGTTAATTAGGTTTTCACTTTTTGCCTTCACAGAATTTAAAAGGCTTAAAATTTAATAACTATGACAATGTTTAAGATAAGGACAAGAAACAAAAACCACGTAAAGAATGAATGAAGATAAATACATTCAGAAAAGAAAACAGATGATTATTGCATGAAAATGTTAAGCAATATTAATAATAATAATGTCAAGAAAGTAACATTCACATTGTCAAATAAGGGTATGTCAACTATAGAATGCTTTGACTCTGAGGCTCAGTATGAAGTCATCAGTTAACTTCTTATTTTTTTTCCAAAGAATCAAAAAATAGACAATTAATATTATATAAATAAAAGTAAAAGAGTTTCAAAAAACAGATCATGCCAAATCTTATAGACAATAGAAAAAGAAGAAATATTTCAAAATCATTCTACTTGATCTGGATACACCTGACATTGAAATTGGGGGAAATATATTGTTATAAAGGGAAATTACAAACACATTTCACTTATAAATGAGGATGCAATATCCTAAACAACAGATTGACAAGTTGAATTAAAAATTAATGCTTAAGTAATGTACTTTGGTCAAAATTGAATCCAATTTATGAGAGAATTAGTCACTATTTTCTTTCCTTTTTTTTTTCTTTCTCTCACCCCCTTCCTCCTTCTCTTTTTGTCTGCTCTCCCCTTCTCCAATGCCCCACTGTAGAGACAGAGTCTCTCTTTATCATCCTCAGTAGAGTGCCGTGGCATCACACAGCTCACATCAACCTCCAACTCTTAGGCAATTCTCTTGCCTCAGTCTCCTGAGTAGCTGGGACTATAGGCACCTGCCACAACATCTGGCTACATTTTTGCAGTTTGGCCAGGGTTGGGTTCGAATCTGCCACCCTTGGTATATGGGGCCAGCAGCCTATTCACTGAGCCAGAGGCACCACTGCCTTTCCTTCTTTGTCAAAGATGAATTGACAACAATTTTTGTGGTTCTAACCACTTTTTGTGGTTTCTCTATTCCCGTTCCCTTGATCTGTTCATGTATTTTTCATCAATAGCCTCATTTATTAATTACAATAGCTTTATATAAGTCTTTTTTTTTTTTTTTGAGGCAGAGCCTCAAGCTGTCACCCTGGATAGAGAGCTGTGGCATCACAGCTCACAGCAACCTCCAATTCCTGGGCTCAAACAAGTCTCCTGCCCCTGCCTCCCAAGTAGCTGGGACTACAGGCCATTTTTTGGTTGCAGCCATCTTTGTTGTTTGGCAGGCCCGGGCTGGATTCGAACCCACCAGCTCAGGTGTACGTGGCTGGCGACTTAGCCCGTTGAGCCACAGGCGCCGAGCCAGTTACTATAGCTTTATATAAGTCTTTATTCTTCTTCTTCAATATTGTATTGGTTATTTTTGGTCTTTAGTTTCTCCACATAAACTTTAGGATCAATTTGTTGATATCTACAAAATAATTTACCAGGATTTTGACTGGGATTGAATCTATAGATTAAGTTGGAAAGAACTGATGTCTTGACAATATTGAGTGTTCCAGTCCATGAATATGGAATATCTTTTCATCTATTTAGTTTTTCTTTTGTTTTTTATAAGATTTTTATATTTGTCCTCTTACAAATTTTGGATGTATTTTGTTAGATTTTTACTTACAGGATTTTTAGGGGGTGTTAATATAAATGGTATTGTGTTATTAGTTATAAATTCTACATGTTCACTGCTGGTGTATAAAGTAGTGATTGTCTCTTTTATAGTAGCCTTGCACACTTAAGCCTACTGTAATTTCATATTAGTTCAGGAAGGGGTTTTGTTTTTTCGATTATTTTGAATTTTCTACCAACCTTTTTTATTTCTTCCTTCCAAATCTTTATACATTTCTTTTTTTGTTTGTTTGTTTTATTGCATTAACTAGAATGTGCTGTACAATGCTGAAAAGGAGTAGTAAGAACAGACATACTTTGTACCTGATCTTAGTGGTAAAGTTTTGTACCTGATCTTAAAGGTAAAGCCTCTAGTTTTTATGTCAAGTTGAGGAAATTTCTCTCTATCCTTAGTTTTCTGAGAGTTTTTTTTATCATGAACCAGTGTTGGATTTTGTCAAATGTTTTTTCTACATCTATTGAAATGATCGTGTAATTTTTTTTTTTAGCCTGTCGCTGTGATGAATTACATTAATTAATTTTCTGATGTCAAACCAGACTTATATAACTGAGATAAACCCTACTTGGTAATAGTGTATAATTCTTTTCATATATTATGGAGTTCAATTCGCTCAATATTTTTTGAGAGTTCTTGTAATGGTCATGAGCATATTGGTCTCCTATTTGCTTGTAATGTTTTTGTCTGGTTTTGGTGTCAGGGTAATACTGGCTTCATAGAATGAGTTAGGAAGTATTCCTTCTAGTTCCGTCCTCTGAAAGAAATTGTAGAGAATTGAAATAATTGTAGAATTTATGAGTGAACTCACCTAGGCTGATGCTTTCTGTTTTGGGAAGTTATTAATTATTGATTTAATTTCTTTAATAGATATAGGTCTATTCAAGTTTTCTGTTTCTTTTTGAGTTTTGTTGGTTTTCTCTATTGAGTTTCCCTATTGTTTTTAATTTCACTGATTTCTGCCTAATTCTTATTTCTTTTCTTCTGCTACATTTGATTTAATTTCTCCTTATTTTCCAGGTTCCTAGGTGGAAACTTTGATTATAGGTTTAAAATTTTTCTTCTTTTATAATATATGCATTCAATGCTATAAATTTCCTTCTAGGCACTGCTTTTGCTGTATCCCACAAATTTTATTAATTGTGTGTATTATTTGTATTTTCATTTTCATTGAGTTCAAAATATTTTTAAATTTCTTTTGAGATGTCTTCTTGCAGCCATGTATTATTTAGAAATATACTGTTTAGGAAGGAGAGGCAAGATGGCTGACTGGAGCCAGTTTTCCACAGAGGCTCCTATCCAGAAGGAGAGTTAAAGGTCAGAAGTTTAGCAAGTAAGCTGATGGTTTGGAGCTGAGCCAAGAGAGATGTTGAAGAACACACGTCAACCCTGCTGAGGTGAGCTGTGACCCCCCAGGATACAAACAAAAGGTATAAAATCCATCATCAAGCAGATGGGAGTCCTCTCCCCCATGAGAATGACTGGCGGTATACTTTCTATAAACAAGTGAGCAGAGTTCAAATATCATCCCATTTTATCCTACGGGAGAGATCCTCTAAAAACTGGACCTCCTCCCCTTAGAAATATACTGTTTAATCTTCATGTATTTTGGTATTTTAAATTATACTTCTGTTATTGATTTCTAGTTTGATTCCATTGTGTCTGAGAACAGATATTGTATAATTTTTGTTCTTTTAAGTTTGTTAAGATGTGTTTTTATAATAGAACACAAAATGTGGTGTTCTCTTGGTGTATATTTGACATGAGCTTAAGAAAAATGTGTGTTTATAATAGAACACAAAATGTGGTATTCTCTTGGTGTATATTTGACATGAGCTTAAGAAAAATGTGTATTGTGCTACTGGATAGCCTATAGATGTTAATTATTTCCAGTTAATTTATGGCGGTGTTGAGTCAGCTATGTCCTAAGTGATTTTCTGCCAACTAGATCTGTCCACTTATGACACAAGAGTGTTGAAATCTCCAATTATAATGGTGGATTCATTTATTTCTCCTAAAAATTCTGTTTGTTTTTGTCTAATCTAGTTTGATTTTCTGTTGTTAGGTGTACACATGTGAAGGATTGTTATGCCTTTTTGAGGCATTGACCTTTTAAAATCATTATATAATGCCTTATTTATCCCTAATAACTTTTTTACTTGGAACTCTGCTCAGTCTGAAATTAACAGGACTACTTCTGCTTTTCTTTGATTAGTGTTCAGAATGATAAATCTTTATTTATTTAGTTTTTTCTATATGTCTTAATATTTAAACTGAATTTCTTGTAGACAACATATAGTTCATTCTTGTTTTCTGATCCACTCTGACAATTTCTTTAGTAGTTGTATTTAGATGACTGACATTAAAAGTGATTATTGTTATGGTTGGTTTAATATCTATCATAGTATTGCTATGTTCTAGTTGTTGTCCTTGTTCTTTGTTCCTATTTTTGCCTTCTATTCATTTTTCTATTTTTTGTGGTTTTAATTATTTTATATAATTCTGCTTTCTCTTTTGTTCAAGCATATTATACTTTTTAAAAACCATTTTTAGTGGTTTCCTTGGAATTTACAACATACATTTGCAACTAATCCAAGTCTACTTTCAAATAACACTATATTACTTTACAGGAAGTGTATGAATACCTTATAAAAAAATAATCCTATTTCTTCCACCCATGACTAGTATCATTATTGCCCTTTATTTCACTTATATATAAGTATATTTGAGCAAATGTATATACAGTCATTCTTCAGTATATGTGGGGGATTGGTTCCAGGATTTCCAATTCCCTGCATAATGAAGTCCCACAGTTGACCCTGCAGAACCCACATATGTGAAAAAGTAGACCTTCAATACATGTAGGTTTCACAGTCTAAGAATACTGTATTTTAGATTGATGTTTGGTTGATAACAAATCTGCATATAAGCAGACCCACACAATTCAGACCCATATTGTTGAAGGCTCAAATCTATACACACACACATACATAAGAAAACAATTTAATACATTATTATTATTACCTGTTAGATCAATTAAGAATAAAAAACATAAATGTTTTTATTTTGCCTTCACTTATTCCTTCTTTTATGCTCTTGTCTCTTTGTGTAGATGTAAGTATCTGACCTATGTTATTTTCCCTTTCTCTAAAGAACTTCTTTAAATATTTCTTATAAGACAGGTCCACTGGCAATAGACTTCTACAGTTTTTGTTTGTCTGAGAAAGTATTTATTTATCCTTAACTTATGAAAGATAATTTCATAGGGTAGAGAATTCTAGGTTCTAGATAGGTGGTTTTTTTTTTCTCTTAACTTTTAAAATATTTCACTCCGCTCTCTTCTTGCTTACTTGGTTTGTTCCTCTATATGTGAGATATTTCCCTGCCTCAGGCTTTATTCAGCACTTTTTCCTTATCTTTGGTTTTCTGTAGCTTGGGAATGTGATAATACGCATAGGTTTAGTATTTTAAAAAATGTGTTTATGCTCCTGGTGTTTTATGAGATTCCTGGATCTGTGGATTGGCATCTCACATTAATTATAGAAATTCTGGGATGTGATTGTTACAGGCATTTCTCCTGTTCCTGTCTCTCTTTTCCTTCTGGTATTCTTATTGTATGTATGTTATACCCTTTGTAGTTGTTCCACAGTCCTTGGACATTTTGTTTTGTCATTGTCCTCTTTGCCTTTCAGTTTTGAAGTTTTCTACTATAATATCCTCAGAGAAGTTTTCTACTATAATATCCTCAGAGTTTCAGAGATTCTCTCCTCAGCTGTGTTCAGTCCTCTAATAAGCCTTTCAAAAGTGTTCTTGTTCTTCATTTCTTTTACAGTGCTTTTGAACTCCAGAATTTAGTTGTGCCTCTTTCTTAGGATTTACATTTCCTTGTTTGCATTGTTTATCTTTTTTACTTTTACTTCTACTTTATCCATTAGAACCCTTAGCATAGAAGGCATTAGGAGCCCAGTGGAATGCAGCTGTCTAGGCTGTTCCTGGGGCCTGGCGTCTGCAATACAGCAGTGCTGCAATGGCCTGCCTCCAGAGGCCTCAGGGATGAGGCTGCCTTCAGTTGCTGCTCCGATGTGGACCCCAGCACCAAGGATTGCTATTACAGCAAACCATGCTATGAATTAAGGATCTTAAGAAGTCACTGGATTTTTATACTAGAATTGTTGAAATGACGCTACTCGAAAAATTAGATTTTCCTACTATGAAATTATCACTCTATTTCTTGGCTTATGAGGATAAAAATGACATCCCCAAAGAAAAAGATGAAAAAGTAGCATAGATGTTCTCCAGAAAAAACTACACTTGAGCTGACACACAATTGGGGTACTGAAGATGATGAGTGAGGCCAGACTTACCACAATATCAATTCAGACCCTTGAGGATTTGGTCACATTGGAATTGCAATTCCTGAAGTACACAGTGCTTGCAAAAGATTTGAAGAACTCGCAGTCAAATTCGTGAAGAAACCTGATGATGGTAAAATGAAAGGCCTGGCATTTATTCAGGACCCTGAAGGCTACTGGATTGAAATTTTGAATCCTAACAAAATGAGAGCTATTGTTTTGTGCTATGAAGAATGTTCCTTTGAGATTTCAGTGAAGACAGAGATTGAAAAATGAAACAATGTGATTGAAGATACTCAGATAGCAGAAGCATCTAGAACTTACGGATCACTGTTGCGGTTCAAATTATTCTTAAATCCATTTTCCTTTCCTATTTCAGCTGAGATTTTTCTCCTAACTTTTTAGTCATTCTGGTTTTAAAGTAATGCTTTATCTTATACCCTTGAATATAGTTGTGTAACTTTACTTTTTAGTTAATAATTAGAACAGTTATTTACTTGCCTTCTATCTCCTAAATAAAACTTCTCTTCAAGTCAAGAAAAAAAAAAAAAAAGAAAGAACCCTATCATATGGACCATGATCATATTAAGTTCCTAATGTGATGATTCCAACAACCCTGCCATATTTAGTTCTGGTTCTTGTTCTGTCTCTTTGAGTTGTATGTTTTCTTTTCTTTTGTTTTTTTTTCATTTTATTATGCTTCGTAATTATTTTTTCTTTTTTTTGCTAGTCAGACATGATGTTCTGGGTAAAATAAATCACTATAAATAAGCTTTTAGTATTGTGACAGCATATTGCTGGGGGAGGGAAGCCATTCTCTAGGCTGGTGATAATCATGGTCTTTCAGTAAGCCTGGGCCACTAAACTGGGAATTTCACAAGTGTTTCTCAGTTTTTTTTCCTCATTTAGGTGACATAATATGGTTAGATGGGCTGGAATTGGGTATTTCCCTTCTTCCAGGCTTTGATCATACCTCAGCAGTTTAGGCTCTCAATACATAGTTTCTCCTGAGGACAGACCTTGGTAAGAATAGAGTGCTCTGGTTTCTTTCAAAATGGTTATTTACCCCTTTCTCTTGCCCCAAGCGTAAGGAAGATTTTCTCCAATGTTTACTGTGAGAACCTAAGTATGTTTCTATAGGTTAAACTAGCAAAAGTGTGGGAGCCTTTATGACTAGTTCATCCTAGAGTTCTTTTTTTTTTTTTTTGAGACAAGGTCTTACTATGTTGCCCTCTGTAGAGTATGATGACATCACAGCTCACAGCAACCTCCAACTCTTGGGCTTAAGGAATTCTCTTGCCTCAGCCTCCCAAGTAGCTGGGAATATAGGTGCCTGCCACAAAGCCTGGCTATTTTTTGTTGTTGTCATCATTGTTTAGCAGGCCCGGGTCAGGTTTGAACCCACCAGCCCTGGTGCATGTGGCTGGTATCCTGACCACTAAGATACCAGCACTGAGCCCATCCTCAAGTTCTTTACTGTCAGAGTTGTCCATACTGCGTCTCTGGCAATGTAATAATTCCAGCTCTGGTTTTCCTACCTTGGCATTGTTTCCCATGGGGGATTTCACTGTATATCTGTGCACCGCTAAGCCCTATCTGTGTATTTGCCTGTCTTTCTAATCTTGAGGATAGCACTTTGCCCTGTGTCCTCACCTCTCTTAAGGATTCTTTAAAGTTGTTGAGTTTTTAATTTGTTTAGGTTTTTACTTATTTGGATGAAGTAGTGGCTTCTAAGTGCCTTCTGTGTGAACCAGCAACTGGAAGTCTGTCCTCTTTTTCCCTTGACCAGTAAAGTTAGAGATTTACCGATTCGGTAGGTTTTTGTCTTTGGCCAGTGCTGGGTTTGAACAGGCCACCTCCAGTATATGGGGCTGGCGCCCTATTCCTTTGAGAGACAGGAGCTGCCCTGGTGGTTGTTTTTAAAACAATAAAATTTACTTCTACTCTTTATTATTTCTTCATTCAACTTACTTTGAGTTAATTTTTCTTTTCTTGGCCTTTATGCTAGAAATCATATGCCACAGATTTTTGTGTCAGATTACATTTTAAAAATATGGTTATAACAATATCTCTCATCCCACCTGCTCTTCTAGAACTTTACCATGCTCCATTAGGAGTGAAAGTCTTAATTTTACTTCATTTGAATTTGGGGGGGGGTTGTGATTCACTTGTAATAATATAATGCAGAGGAAGAGATGCTTTGTAACTTTTCAATGAGTTTATGAAAAGTGATGGAGCCTTGTCAGCTGTAAGTGTTATTTTTGGAAACAAAGTCTTCATATAAGAAGTTCAACTACCTTGAAGCTACAATGCTTTGAGAAAGCCAAGCTCTGTGCAGAGGGATGTGTGGGTCTTCTGGTAGTTGGTCCTACCTTCTGAGTCCTCCCTGCATGACAGTCAGAGTGAGTGACTGAGCTTCAGGGTGATTCCAGTCCCTGTCTTGGGTCCATACCAACCTTCAAGTGGTTTGACCTGATGGTCCTTTACTCTCTGGATGCTGTAGTAGCCACCAATTCAGTACCCCATATGATGCTTTCTGAGGTCTGCCATCCAGAAAAAGATGATATACACAACAAAACTCTCCTAGGCCCAGTTTATTCTTCCCTGTGTCAACTCTTCTCTATTTCTGCTTTCTTTTGGTGACTCTAGTGCCTTTGAGTGGATTGGTTTGAAAGAAGCTCCTCAGCCATTACCAGATGTGAAACTCACCATAGATCTTTTAAATCCGTGAAATTACATTACCTGCTATGTTAATAGAAATTTAATCCGTTTGATACAAATACTTAGTATTTGTTACAATTTCATGAAACATTTTTAGAAGTTTTTCTTTTTTTTAAGATATCGTATTCTTTTTTTAAAAGATTTTTATTTCAGAATATTACTGGGGGAGTTTTTCATTTTTAAACATATTAGGAATCACATTTGAAAGCCTAGGTCTCCATCTGTTCCCAGACTGAGCAGAGGCTCAACTTTAGCTGTCTATCTGACTCTGAATTCACCTTGGAGGTCCACATGTTTACCTTAGATGTCAGGCCTGGGAAGCTTTAGCAGAGTTACCTTTCTCTCTGGGTATAATCTTAGGACAGAATATATAGCCCAATAAAACCAACAAATGAAATAGAAAAAGAGAAAAGTGAAGGCTTCTAAGATTCAAAGGAAAGGAAATCATAAACTGTTCTCTAGCAAGACATCGTTAAAATCACAGGCTGGAGGGCTGGGGCAGTCGGGGACGCCCTCGCTGCTGGTCAGGATTTCTGCACCAGCAGGGCATTTACCTCCTTCCCTTTCCCCTCCGGGTTGTGCTGGGCCTGCCCAGGAGTGCTGAATGCTGCCTACTTCTCTGTTATGTCTTGTTTTTGCTTGGAATATTTTTGCCTGGGGTAGAAATATTGTGTCTAGTCCTCCTCCAAGAGGTGGGGACAGAGATGGCTTTGCAGGAAACAAAAAGTGAGGCCTACCATCTTAAAGTCAATTGGAGCCTATTATAATTTATTTAAAGTACAACTCTGTTCCAAACCTGAAGTGGGGATAATGGCTTAATGGGCACATAAATGAGTGTTGAATAGTGCACAGCTGAAATGGGATCCATGATAAAAGTGGAGAAAGGGTAATGATGCAGACAGAGGACCAAAGTTTCTGATTAAAGTCATATCTAATCAACCATGGAGGTTATTGTCAAAAATTTGGAAACTATCCTCTCAGAGGGAAATCGGCAGTGGTGAGTGTATAAGTGTGTGCTCAGGAGGATGAGTGGGCGTGGGAAGATTTATAATATGAGAGAACAGACCAACTACAGGGATTGGGGGGATATTTGGGAATCTTCCCACTCATCGTTTTTTTGTTTTATTCCTATAACATTTTTTTTCTTTTTGGGGGGAGGAGGGACTCTTTTTTTTTTTTTTTTATTGTTGGGTATTCATTGAGGGTACAAGAAACCAGATTACACTGATTGATTTGTTAGGTAAAGTCCCTCTTATAATCGTGTTTTGCACCCAAAAGGTGTGGCACATACCAAGACCCCACCCCCCTCGCTCCTTCCCTCTCTGCTCTTCCTTTCCCCACCTCTCCCTCATTCTTTCTCTCTCTACTCTCCCCTTCCTTCACCCCCACTATGTCATTAATTGTCATTAATTGTCCTCATATCAAAATTGAGTACATGGGATTCATGCTTCTCCATTCTTGTGATGCTTTACTAAGAATAATGTGTTCCACTTCCATCCAGGTTAACACAAAGGATGTAAAGTCTCCATTTTTATTAGTTTAGGCTGAATAGTATTCCATAGTGTACATGTACCACAGCTTGTTAAATTTATTCCTGGGTTGGTGGGCATTTAGGCTGTTTCCACATTTTGGCGATT
>CAUYON010130483.1:0-15829 GCA_963573935.1 Arctocebus calabarensis | reverse complement strand
TGGTTGCATTTGTTGGGGAAAGTCCCTCTTACAATCGTGTTTTGCCCCCAAAAGGTGTGGCACACACCAAGACCCCAAGACCCCACCCCCCAACCCTTAAATCTTTTTTATTTTCAGCTGTTCTGCTTAATGGCAGAAGTGCACTTTAAAATACCTCAGTAATTATTTCTTCAGCAGTTCAATTATAGTGTGAATGTTCAATCTATTTGGAAATACAGGATGTGAGTGAAACCAGATTTGGAAACATGCCACATCAAATCCAAAGATGTACTGAAAGCAGATGCTGCACTATTTATAACAATAAGCCTAGTCAATCATAAACAGCCTCAACAATCCTCCATAATTCTGCCACTGAATTTACCAGTGGATGACATTCAAATTACAGAGACATTTTATTTTCCAAATCTCTCTGTTATATCAGGTTTTCCATGCAAAAGTTAGTATTATGGAGAGTAAGGAGCACCTGGAACAACACATCAAGGACAATGACAAGGACACTGGACAGTCAAGGACAGTGTCCTTTACAAAGCTTGGGAATTTGCGAGGGAGGGGAGAATTAGATATGTACTTAAAAACCACATGAAGCACCAGATTGTCCTTAAAAGAAAAGGCAAGCCATTCAGGCACTGGAGAAGGCAAGCCAATATTTATCTATAGGCTTATGGGATAATCTGTTCTTTGAATGGGTAGAAGAGGACAAACACAGTAGAATGTCATTCATAGAAACTGCAAACAAATTAGACAATAGTGTTATATTTACCTTCAGTTTTATTTACTGCAATATAACTAATAGGTTTATTTAATATGTAGAACTTATAAATTATTGTAAGGGTATTTATACATATTATTTAAATTATTAATTTTTTTTTTTTTTTTTTGTAGAGACAGAGTCTCACTTTATCACCCTCGGTACAGTGCTGTGGAGTCACAGCTCGCAGCAACCTCCAGCTCTTGGGCTTAGGCGATTCTCTTGCCTCAGCCTCCTGAGTAGCTGGGACTACAGGTACCCGCCACAACGCCTGGCTAATTTTTGATGCAGTTCAGCCGGGGCCGGGTTTGAACACGCCACCCTCCATATATGGGGCCGGCGCCCTACTCGCTGAGCAGGCACTGCCCATTATATAAATTATTTTTAATAATTTAAAACTATATTTTCATATAATGAAAAGTTTGAACAACCAAAATATGCCACACCTTTTGGGGGCGGGACACAAGTATAAGAGGGACTTTACCTAACAAACGCAATCAATGTAACCTGGTTCTTTGTACCCTCAATGCATCCCCAACAATAAAAATTAAATAAATAAAAATAAAATACTGTTTTTATTTTTTTATGCTCCAATTGAAAGATAATCTTTCTGAAGACAAATAAAAATATTACTTTATTTTCTAAATTAAATGAAATTAATATTTCATCAGGTCTAGTCCTGAGTACTATAGTCAGTATGTTTTACCATTTTATAATAGGAAGTTTGAAAATATCATAATGTAAATATGACTGGAATAAAAATCAAATCAGATGTCAATGATTAATTTCCTGTTTAAAGTTTTTGAAATGCATTTCTATAATTACTACCTAACCAAGCCTTAATTATTAGTGATGTTATTGTACTGTCTTGAAATCTCAATATGCAGAGAGATTATACTAAGTCAGAATAATCATATAGTCTGAATCTTTGTTTTTTATCGCTTAGTTCTTAAAGACCAGATTTCAGAACCTAGTAGTTTAATTCGTCTTATGGATACTCTGTGTATTTTTTTCCTGTATGATTCTTTGAAATTATGTTTACATAAACTATGCAAAATTAAATGCCAACATCTTCATTTGTTTTTTCATATATATTGAGACTACCAGTTGCTAAGGGATTTTTCATGCTGGAATGAGGCAACACCTCATGAATCCGTTCTAGGGACAGGGCAATAAGCTCGAGGTGGAATTCCAGCAGTGTTTTGCCTCTGGGGTTCTACCTAGGATAATAGATTGTGATCTGGTACCAAAGAAAAGATGATAGGACTGAGGTGGTAAGTGGAGATGCCAACAATAACAAACTATGCAGGTGTTTTCCAGGTATCCACTGGCAGCAAGAGACAAGCTGATGTACTAGCGGATTCACGACTCACCCTCACCAGAAAAGACAGTATAATAAAGTGTCTTAAAGTGAAACATGAAAAATTTACAAAAGATGTAGCTTGGAATTTACTTCAAGAAAAGATTCCTAAATTTGCAGGGTAGGCCCTCAACATCTTTCCCTAATTAAATGTTAAAAGGGAACACAACCCATCTCTCTGACCTGGTTTAAAAGTAACCTGGCTGGAAGCAAGAAGATGGGCAAATCACATAAGCTTACATATTCTTTTCTTGGCATTACGGCCCCAGGGAAACATGGGAGTAGGTCAAGTTTACCCTTGCTTCAAGTTTGTTGCCCTGGGTACAAGCCTTTGTTCGCAATGACTGTTATGTATTAAGTATCAATGTTTAGTTTTCTAGTTTAAAGTTGAGAACTGTTAAGGGAAGTGTTTATTTTTCAATCTGAAACTTATAATTAACATGTAGGTTTTCATTCCTTTGGTTCTTAAATATGTTTGATTTTTGATCTCTGTGTCAAAGTATATTTGCTTTTGGAAAAGGAGGAACATGTTAAGCCCATTTCACATGCACCCTCTGAGGATACATAGACAGTTTGAAAAGAACTAAAAATAAGCTGCCATAAGAGGGAATAAGAAGAAGGACACACTTTAGATTAAGTAGTCCAGGAATGCTTCTCTGAGGAAGTGACATTTACAGTAAGATCTGAGCATCTGCAGAAACCAGCAAGGTACCGGCGCCAAGGTCCCAAATAGCTGTGTTTCCTTCCCTCCACCTGGAAGAAAAAGCCTGCAGGAATACAAAGATGTCAACTCAGTGGCTTTTTTATTAACTTGGAAGCAGCAAAATTAATGTTGAACGAATTATAAAGTTTCCATCTGTGAAAAGGAAAGTTGGAAAAGTTTTGTACCAAGAGAGCCTCAGAATTATGCCTATGCTTTATGAAGGATATGTAATTATACTTTTCTACTCTCTTTTTTGCTTTTCTTCCTCCCTTTCCTTTTCCAGGATCTCCATCCCTTCCTCCTTCCTGCCTCCTTCCTTCTGACAATGTTAAGTTTCTTGCACACATTAAGACTATCAGATTCTACAAATACAGCTTTTCATTGTTTCTAAATCACTTTGTTTTTGATATTTAACATCTGTGAGGTTAGAATATATCTTGTATTGGATGGTATTTTAGAATCAATGAACTATGATACAATGGTACATAATGATTTCTCTCTGTTTGAAGAGAAACAGTTACTTTAATCAAAATCTGGGCATGAAATGCAAGTTTACAGGATTAGTGAGGAAAGCACTAAATTGAACCTATCTACTTATTCCTGTGCAAGTTGTTCTATTTAGAATTATATACTTTATAACTGAATATTTACAATACTTCATTGTTTTAATAATTTTCAAAATCTGGAAATAATGGGGAAAATTAGTAATAAAAAATGATTTAAACTAAACTTCAAAAACACATCTGGTAATTTGGTCATTATGAAGAAAGCACCTATCACCACCAAGTGGCTTTATAGCTTAATTGCAGGAAAGAGTAGATTAAAAAAATTTTGTTTTTAAAAAGAGAAAAAAAAAAAATTTTTTTGTTGTTAAAGATGATAGTTGACAAGCAGATTTTCTCCCAGCTGATAGCAAGTGGGGGAGAATAAGACAGGCTATTACCTCCATGTTTTCAATGGATGAAATGAAAAAAAAGAATAAATGCCCAAAATAGATAATAGTAACAAATAACTGTGATTCAAGCTAGTTCAACAAAATGTTCGCCCCAGGACATTTGCTGGAACCATTGCAAAAGAATAGAATATGATCCCACTGCTCCCCAGTGCCTTCTCAGCCGGGAGAGAAGTCATGCTGAGACTTCTCAGGTATGCAAGTCATACATTGGTTTTTGATTTTAATTTGCCACTTAAATCAGCGATCTATTTCTGAAGTGGAAGGACTCCTAACCAATGTTGTATCACAAGACATCTATCTAGGGAAGACTGACACTTGAGTGTTGAGAATCTTTTCCTTGTAAGACAGGGAGGGAAGAGAAAGGAGACAAGTGGTAGACTGTGCCATTTGTGCCTTCTGTTTGCTTGGCCCCCCTGTAAGCCTTTGCTTTCAGAGCCTGAGTATTGTGTGCTGTTGGAGCAGGTAGATTCAGAAAAAATGGAATAGCAGCTCTTTCTGCAGAAGCACTTAGGCAATCTCATGTACTTGAAATCAACTCTAAGGCTTAGACCTTTGGTACTAGGATCTATGGAGGCCAAGATCAGAGTTTCTGGAGTCCTTTTAAAATCCAAAACTATAGAGGAACTTACAACTGTACAATAATATCTCATATCTCAGCTGGGAAGCAAACCCAAGCGGAAAGATATTCTAAAGCAGCGGTTCTCAACCTGTAGGCTGCTACCCACAGGAACTGTATTGGGTCACGGCACTAGGAAGGTCGAGAACCACTGTAATCTACGGCTTTTATAATGAGGCCAGGGAATTCTCTAGGATTACATTTAGTGTCTGCCTCTGCTGCCAAATAGCATGCCTACTGAATCAGGGACTCTCTTACTACTTCTAGCCAATTCATGGCCCTCTGAAACATTCTCCAAGTCTTAGTTATCTCAACACTAAGATAGGCTTAATGATATTTAACACAAATAGTTGCCATGAGTATTGAATGAGATAATGTATGTAAAAGGCCCAATCAAGATTATTATACTAATAATGAAAGAAAAAGTGGACATGATAGATTTCCTTAATTTTAAAATCATGGAGATTATCATAGAAACTCAAAGTATTGTAAAAAAATTAATAAATAAAGTCATGGACATGGAAATTGTTACTTCTCTACCTTATAAAGGAGTTATGACCTGATTCGTGTAATATTTCTTTTTTAAGAGTATACTATATTGAAGTATGATTATATACTCTAAATACAATACAATATTATATAAGTATGATTATATAA
This sequence comes from Arctocebus calabarensis, assembly GCA_963573935.1. Lineage (NCBI taxonomy): Eukaryota > Metazoa > Chordata > Mammalia > Primates > Lorisidae > Arctocebus > Arctocebus calabarensis. The sequence continues at coordinate 10,790 of CAUYON010130483.1, read as the reverse complement.
TGTAAAAGGTACAATAGTATTCATACAGACTAACGATTTTTGACAAATGTAAATGCCTATTTAATCAAAATATACCTTTTTTCAGCCCAGAAATTTCTCATGCCCCTTTCTAGGCACTCCCCTAACTGCGTGTGATTAACATCACCACTGAATATGTTTATGTGGTCTAGATTTTCTCATTTAAAAGAATTGCATAATTCAGACTGTATAGTCTGTGTACTTTAGTATCTCCCAACACCAATGCATTCAGGATACAGTTCTTCCATATCCAAACCAACAGTTGGTATTATCAGTCTTTTTGTTTTGGGTCACTCTAATGAATATGCCCAAAACAGATGAAAGTAACAAATATTGTGACTCAGGCTAACTCAATAAATGTCAGCCTTAGGACTTTTATTAGTGGTATTTCATTTATGTTTGTAATTTAATATTTCTCTTTATTTCTCATATTTTCATCAGCAAACTCATGTCATTTAATTATTATATCAGTTATTAGAACAATGAGCTCTAATCCTGACTTTCTAAATTTTAAATTCAAGTATGAATTGAATATTTCATTGTATGTATTTATTTATTTTGTATTATTTTTATTATTATTAATTTTTGAGACAGAGTTTCACTCTGTTGCCTGGGCTAGAGTGCCATGGCTTCAGCCTAGCTTATAGCAACCTTAAACTCCTCAACCCAGTGATCTTCCTACCTCAACCTCTCAAGTAGCTGGGACTACACGTGCCCACCACAACACCCAGCTAATTTTTCTATTTTTAGTTTATGGTGCTCTTGACCTCTTGAGTTCACGTGATCCACCCACCTCAGCCTCCCAGAGTGCTAGGATTACAGGCATGAGCCATTACACCCAGTCTGAACATTTCATTTTAAAACAATGTATGCATTTCAGGAAGTATTCTTTAATGAATTGTAAACTGAGTCAGTCTCTAGACTAGAATTTTTGTTTTAAATAAGAGCTTTTCTTTCTTTTTTTTTTTTTTTTTTTGCAGTTTTTTGCTGGGGCTGGGTTTGAACCCAACACCTCTGGCATATGGGGCCAGTTCCCTACTACTTTGAGCCGCAGGCACTGCCCAGAGCTTTTCAAGCATTCAAGAAAAATAAAAAAATCACTGCTTTATATATCTGTCATTGTATATTTTGGAAAAGAGCCACATAAAAACACATGCACATATGTATACACACACACTAGATCTGAAATGCATGTAATTGGTATACCCTTTCCCTAGACTTCTGTGTCTGGACTAATAGTTGAGAGTTATTAGTAATTGACATTTACTAATTTCCTTATATGGCAAACTGTATTAAGTACTATAGGTTAAGGGACATAAAATTAAAAACTCTGGAGAATATAAAGAAAAATATAATATACAAAGAATACACAATTCTACATGTATAATTTTGAACCATCATAAAGTCTACTACTAATGTGCTAAATGCTCGGGCTTTTGGTATTGGATTAAAAGCATCATCTTTAATTATTGGAAGAATCCACACAGACCTTCTATATTCGCACAGACATGCACAAGCAGCACGTTGATAAGACACATGTAAGAACAGAGTCTAATTTCTTTTGATTTGTTGTGCAAAAACAAACAATACTCTTAACAGTGATTCTCAAAAGCAGGTCTATGTTAGAATTACTTAGATTGCTTTTAAAACTCTCATTGCTACACCCCAAGACTACGGAATTTCAGACAGTAGGCCTAAGGATTCCAGGAATCTGCATTTTTAATAAGCTCCCAGATGATTACAATACATGGAAAAGTTCCAAACCACTAAACCAGCATACTGTTTTCCTTTTGAGGATGGTGCCCCTATTTGTGAAATTGGGGAGGAGGGTTGGTATTTTAAATACTGAAATGCACACATACATAAATTTTGCCTGTAATAAATAATATTGTGTTAAGTTATAATTGCCAAAAGTGTTACTAATTCATCAGTAACAGTCATTGTCAGATGTAGGGGCACAGATTAGACAATAAGAAAATTACTGGTATTTTCAATATTCTGATAACATATTTTTGCTCAAACTGTGTATGACATCATTAGAGGGACCTCATACGGGAATATTTGAACATGTTTGAGATATTTGAAGGAATTACAGTGACACTCAATAGTTGTCAGATACTTCATGAACTCCTACCCTGAGGTAGTTCATAGTTTGAACATAGGACCAGAAACGAGGTGAATGCCTATAAGATCTTCTGCCCATATCTCAGGGCTCTAGCTACTCCCTAGATCTCTGCCGTAGGCAAATGCAAATCTCCACAGTGGCTATCTGCTTTGCCTGTTTACTAGGCAGGAGATGATCCAGTATCTTTCTAGGTCTTGTCATAGCCTCTTCTATGACCATTTTTCCTCAGAGTACTCACAGACCCAGCAGGGGTGTTTGTAAGCTATATTCCCAACAGGCTAGAATTTCAGAAAAGGCAGGAAACTTGCTAGCAATGGCTAGCTTAAATGTAAACTTGCTGCCTTTTCTTTGTTCCAACTCACTCAGCATTTTTAATTTTCCTCTTTTTCTGGGGGTGCTTTCCTTTGCCAAGAATGCTGTCTTTGGTCCCCATTCTCCCTGCAAAAGTGCCTAGTATCAAAATCAAATGAAAGGTAAATTCTGGCAAGGATGCAAAGAAAAGAGAACTCTTGTATACTATTGGTAGGGATGTAAATTTGTAGCAATCTTGGAAAACAGTATGATGGTGCCTCAAAGAACTAAAAATACAATAACTGTCTGATCTATCAATCCTGCTTTGGGGAATATAAACAAAGAAATTGAAATCGGCACGGAAAAGATGTATCTGCCCGCCCATGTTCATTGTGACATTATTCATAATAGCCAAGATATGGAAACAACCTAAGTGCCTGTGCCATCAACCTCTTACTTGCATGGGGGATCTAAAAAAGACAAACTCATAGGAGCAAAAAGTAGAAGAGAGATTATCAAGGACTGAGGTGTGGTGTCCACGATAAAGACAAATATTATTCAAAGGTTACAAAGTCAGATAAGAGAAAAAAGTTCTGCTAATAACTTGCACAGCATGGTGACTACATTAATATGTATTTCAAAATACTGAAAATAGTGGATTTTAAATGTTCACACCACAAAGAAATAAATATACGAAGAGATGGATATGTTAATTAACCTGATTGTCACCACATGTATATATGTATCAAAATATCACATCCTACTCCGTAATATAAACTATTCTTATTTACCAGTTAAAACAATAATGAATACTAATTGTTGACACTTAACTATTTGATGAACTGAACTGTTAGATGGTTTTTGTTTGTTTAGTGTTTGGTGGTGGTGGTGTTTGGGGCCAATGGACTTTCTAAAAAAATTACTGAGGAACTAAGTGTGCTATGAACTGAGAAAGTTTGGAAATCTCTGCTGCGAGTTATCTGATTGCAACATAGCAGTGAATTGGATCAGAGCTGAGAATTAGTACTTTTAACACATCTGGATTTTAATATACTAGGATTTGTTTTATCTGGATCTAAATTCATTTATTTATTCTATGGATATTTACTGAACACACTACGAAGTACAAAAGAACACACTATGACGTAAAAGTCTTTTCTTTTAAGTCCTCTGTATCTCCCTATACAAATATACTTTCGACAAAATGAACTATTTAGTTATGAGAGCTTCCTTCTCTGCAACACGTGTAAAAATGCAATATCCCTGAAGAAAGAATTAGAACAACTATTAATTCTACAGAGTTACCATTTCCACTCTCCCGAATTATGCAGATTTATCAATAATTCAAGAAAAGTTCTTGTGCATTGTACTAGACAATTTGGAGCTGTCAGACCAATAACTAAAGCTATTAGAGGACCAAGATGACACTTGTGGCTGAGAAACTGGAAGGCAGACTCAGCATTCACTAACACAATCATTTTCCTTCAAGGGTAAAAGATTAGTCACCTTTCCTTTAAGAAAGATTCCATTGAATGCCCTGGGAAATAAGGAAGGAGAATTTTAACTTTAGAAATGCTCTTATTCCATAGGATGATGAACACGCTTAGAAAAGTTCTACCAGTAATTTTATTTCTTCCTTTTTAAAGTGAATAATACTTCTAATATTTTAAAAAGAGATTCTCCAAGTAGCCAAGTAAACTGATAAAAATTTAATGCAAGGAAAATTTAAAGTGATTTTAGAAAGTGTTATATACACGTATTTTAGAGATGGGAGTCTCACTGTGTTGCCCAGGCTGGTCTACAATGGCCTGATTATAGCTCACTGTAGTCTCAAACTCCTGGGCTCAAGAAATCCTCCTGTCTCAGCCTACTAAAAAGCTAGAACTATAGGTATGTGCCATCACACCCAGATAATGTTTTCTATTTCTTTAGTTTTTGGAGATTTCTTACTATACTGTCCAGGCTGGTCTCAAACTCTCGCCTTGGTCCCCCTAAATGCTGGGATTACAGGCATATGAGAAACCACACTGGGTTACCAAACTATTTTATATTTTACCTCATAGCTAGAAATACTATGCCACTGTCAACATATGCCAAGGGGGAACCAAAATAATTCAAGACCTCTATCTGTCAAAGTTCCTAGCTGGAAGTTCTGCACTATCTCCAAATTTATTGTGATTTCTTTCAATGACACATATTTGAATTTAGAAGAAAGCATTGAATACAGGCTTAATTTTTAAAACATTTTCTCCTATTGATCTCCACAATTCTCAAACTAGCCTTTGAATTATTGAGTCATCAAGAAAATGGCAAAAACAGAAGGGAGAAGAAAAAAAAAGAAAAAAAGAAGAAATAAGGAAGAGGAGAAAGAATTAGAGAGAAAAATAATATGTAAAACTAAAAGAGAATTGGAAGAAGCAGAATTACCATACTTGATCAAGTTAAAAATCGAATCTGACCTTGCAAAATTTGCTCTTATACCAATGTATAACATAGTATGAACAATGTGCTAGTTCATATTAAATCTGATTGCTTTCATTGGTGCTCTTCTAAGAACATGAAATGTTTAGAAAAGAAAGTATTTTTAGAGCTCTTTGTCTATGGAGTCCTTATAGCCATCTCAATAAAAATAATTTGAATAGTGAAGTTTTCATGTTGTTATTAACAAAAATATAAATGAAGTCTTTAAAAATCTTACAGTCACATTGACATGATTATTAAGCATTAAGAATTCCACATGAAGAAATTAATATTTTAATATTCTTTAACCCAATTTTTGATTTTTTTAATGTAACTTTACTAAAATCTAGTCTCAAATATAGTAATTCCCAAGAATTTCATGTTAATATTTTTCCACTGAGAGTTCACCAGAGAGTTTATATGATTACTATGCCTAGCAACCACTTTCTCTGTTCCTGAAAATTCTATATTTTACTGGTGGCTTAAAATCTAGATTATTTCTGAAATCTGAAAATCTCTGAATTATTAATTAGAAAGGACCATAAATATGTAGGAAGAGGTAACTTCTTAATATTTTTAAGAATCACAGTCAGTCAAAAGGGTTAAGGATACTAATACTAATTTTGTTCTTATTAAAATAGGCTATGCTCTTTTTCTATTTTAACGAAACTATGTTTTTTACCCCAAATCTGTCTCCCAGCCATTCATCAGCTTACCAGCATCAACAGGACCAGGAGAACTGATCACACTCTCCCCTGAGGCAGGTGGTAACACAGCTCATTAATTTGGCAGGTAGGATAGACTTGAGCGGTGTAGCTCTCTCATTCTTCCAGTCAGCTGATACTCACTGTCTTCTCTGAGTGGAAAGTTATAACCAGGTAAGAGAAATGTTTTTGAAACTCATTAGAGAGCAATTTGAAGCCTTGCAGTGGGAAGAGCATGATTACACATTTCTTACCAAAATGGCACTCCACAATCACAGATTAGAGAGAAGATTAAAAATTTCAGCAGAAACAACTGAGATTTATTATTCAAAGGATAAACTCGACATTAAACAAATAGATTTCTAGAGTCATAATTGAGTTTCACTTATGTACAAGGGTATATAACATCTTTATAGAAGAATATTCACATCCTACCTTCACACATGCACACGCCTTGTCTTATATATTCTATGCATATTTCTGAGTTGCCAGAAAAAAAATTATCTTTAGGATTTTACTAATATGTCTCATTGCATTTTTTAAACAATCTGGAAATACAATTCTGCACTCTTTTTTTTTTTTTTTTTGCAGTTTTTTTGGCTGGGGTCAGGTTTGAACCCACCACCTGTGGCATTTGGGACCAGAACCCTACTCCTTGAGCCACAGGTGCCGCCCCAGAAATACAATCTGAACTGTTGTTTTGCCTACAAAAATTCAACAACATGATTCTACTTGTACTTTTTAAGGTTCCTTTTAGAGTACCATGTACTGAGCTATTAATATCACTTGTGTTATCAAGAATTTAATCTGTCACTATTCCAAAGGCAAATCCCTCACCCCATGAATCAACTATATTCATGCTTGAGAATCACATCACCCGAAGGGCAGACCAAAACACAGGAACCTAAAAATAAATATAATGATAAGATTTGACAAAGCATGTATACACTCATTCCCTGTTTGAAATTTATCATTACAAAAGTAAATAAATGTAGCAAGGTATTCTTTTCAAAGGAATATTAAATTTATTTCATTATTTTCACTACCCATAATTTCCCTTTCTAAATTATTTCTCCTACTAAGGAACACATAATGAATTTTTTTCTTATGCATTTTTAGTTGTTTATAATAGTCCGCAATATTTTCCTTGCTAATTGCTTATATTAAAAGTTGGAGTTTAGAAAGGTTTAAGATGAAAACCCATCATCCTGTGCCCACTTCTTCCTTCCCCAATCCCCAATTATGTAGATGTCACTACTTTTAAATATTTTCGTGGTTAGCTCTTCTGACCAAACACTGTAATTCTAAATAATATGCTCACACTTTGATCAATATTAGGCTCTAATTATTACTGTTGGGGTCTAATAAGCAAGGATGTAAGTAAACTAACTCCCTCCACCCTTCTCTAAAATGTTTTTATCAATTATTCACTCCTTTATATACTCACTCATTTAACAATTACTTATTAATTTCCTATTCCAGGGAGCTTGCCTAGGTGCCTGGATATGCCAACTAGTAAAAAAGACAAAATCATTTCCTTTCTTGAGACCGAGAATAAACATAATAAATTATGTGCAGTATGTTAGAAGGTGATCGGTGCTATGGAGAAAAGATAAAGCAGAGAGGACAAGTGAGATGGGGGCCCTTAGAGGAAGGCGAGGGTGGTAAATAGAACAAAAGGCCTAGTAGATACAAGGGAGTTGGCCACACACATATCCAGGGGAATAGTGCTTTTCCACAGATGAACCAGCTAATGCTAGGGGACAAAGACAGGAACTTAAGAATTTGCCATCCTGTTTGATGAAAACAAGAGGCCACAGGGGTGAGGGGAGTGAGTGAGGACAGGAGTGGGGGCAGATGAGTCATGTGGGGTAGGGAGAGAAGGGAGAAACAGCAGATCATGGGGGCCTGGCAGGCTCTTGGAAGGCCTTAGTCTTTTACTTTGAGTGTTCTGTGAAGTTCATGGTTTTGAGCAGAGATATGACAGGGTCTTTCTCATGATCTTTTTTTTGGGGGGCGGACAGAGTTTTTGTCACCCTCAATGGAGTGCCGTGCATCAGAGTTCACAGCAACCTCCAACTCTTGGGTTCAAGCGATTTTCTTGTCTCAGCCTCCCAGGTAGCTGAGACTACAGGCGCCTGCCACAATGCCTTGCTAATTTTAGAGACAGAGTCTCTCTCTGGCTCAGGCTGGTCTGGAGCCTGTGAGCTCAGGCAAGCCACCCACTTCAGTCTCCCACAGTGCTGGGATTACAGGTGTGAGCACCCGGCCCTTTCTCACATCTTTAAGGATTCTCTCTGACTGTTGTTTGAATATTCAATACAGGGATAAAGCAGTAAGCAGGGGAACCAGATGGGAGGCTACTGCAGTAATTTAAGACAGAGAATATAATGGCTGGGATGAAGGTGAGAGGAGCAAAGGCACTTTCTGAATAGATGAATAAGATTCAGATTGATGAAAAAGGGTAATAGAGGGAACCACAATAATTTTAGTCTCTTTAAGTTATTCTTATAACCTTTTTTAAAGTTATAAAAAAGTGTCTGTCATTTGCCTCCAGTAATCTTTTGAATATCATATTTGGGGAAAACCAATGTTATGATTCCTTCCTCCCCAATATGAAAGTCAAATTTCTATTTCCTTTGCATCTACAACAGAAGCATGTGACTTGGCTTCTGACAATCTATTCAAAGTTTCATTCATCCATGAACAACACGAGAAAAACGAAACAGGTTCCTCTGGAACTTCCATTTGTGCAGGTGTGTGGACAGCAGTAGGTGTGAGGCTTTTGGTCCTGGCAACAATAGAGGTGGTTTCCCAATGTTGCAAGATAGAATTCCTGACACAAAAGTACAATTGCTTGAGCAGCAGAGATCATTTCTTCCAGTGGTCAGTGTTTTTATACATTCAGCCTTGTTGTACATGTTTTTACCATATTACTCTTAGAAACAGCCTTGAGCTTATTTTTTCTTAGTTTTTCCAAAGCTAAACTCGATTGTCAGCTTTCCAGTCTAAGTTTAATAATCTCCTTTCGATGCAATAAAGTCAAAGCCCCCTTCCATTTCTTGCATCTAGCAGCCGTGCTGAATGCCAGAGATCCTGGAGACAGTATCCATCTTAGTCCATTTTGTGCTCCTTTAACCAAATACCAGTGTTACATACATGATAAAGAACAGAAATTTATTTCTCACAGTTCTGGAGGCCAGCAAGTTCAATAACAAAGCATTGGCAGTTTTAATCTTTGTTTCAAGATGGTATCTTGTTGCTGTCTCCTCCAGGGAGGGGAAAGTTGAGTAGAAGAGCACATAGCAGAAGAGCAGAAGCAACAAACCCACTCCCCCAGTCCCCTCCTATAGCTGCATTAATCCCACCCTTATGACCTAAACCCTCCAAAAATGCTCCACTTCCCAACAAATGGCACTGCACTGGGGATTAAGTTTCCAACAAATAAGTTGTGGAGGAATCCATTCAGGTAGAATGCGAGGACTGACAATTCAGTTTGTGAATTTCTATCATGCTTTTGTCTTAGCAACACTGTACAAACAAATCCGTAAAGTTTCAAAAACTTGGCTTATCAGTGTCTCACAGGTGTGTTTGTGTTGATGTGTGGCAGTGTCTCGCTGAATGGAGTTCATTATTGTTGTTGTGTGTTTTTGTGTGTGGTGGCAAGAATGTCAAAACTTGAATTAGAGCAGTGAACAAGCATTAAATTTCTTGTTAATCTTGCTAGATTGGAAGTGAAATCAGGGACATGTTAGTCCAATTTTATGAGGATAATGCCGTGAAGAAAATGGCAGCATACAAATGGCATGTTTTTCTGAGGGGAGAGAAAGTGTTACTGATGAAGAGGTGAGGACAACCAGCCATAAGGAGAACTGATGAAAACATTGCGAAATTTATCAAATTGTGTGTTAACATCATCAGTTGACTATAAGAAACACAGCAGACCAAGTAAACATAATAGAGAATCAGCTGGGAAAAGCTTAATGGAAAATTTTGGCCAACCTCTCATGGCTCTTTTTTCATAACAATGCACCAGCTCACTGTCTGTGAAGTAGTTTTCAGCCAGTAACCAAATAACTGTATTGGAACACCCTCCCTATTCACCTAAAGACACTCCCCAATGTTTTTTTTCTACCTGAAGATAAAGGAAATATTGAAAGGAAGACATTTTGATGACATTCAGGATATCAAGGCTAATACAATAATAGCTTTGATGGCCATTCCATTAAAAGAGTTAAAAAATTGCTGGCCACTGGCTTCTGTGCACCATTTCCCAAGAGGCGTACTTTGAAAGTGAGAATGGTGATACCCAGAAATGAGACATGTGGCACTTTTCCTGGGATGAGTTCAAAAACTTGACTGTGAGCCCGCCAATTTCCATCCCTCGTTTTGTTAGATGAGCATTTTGGTACTCCTGTCTTTTCCATTAATCTTTTTTTTTTTTTTTTGTAAGACAGAATTTATTCACAGAAAAGAAAGAAAAGAATACAGAAAACATTAAGGCATCTGTTAGAGGGAGAAACTTTTAGTGGGAAGAGAGAAGCTCTCTCCGTTTCTCTCCCAGTCTTTCCCATCTCCTCCTTTAGGCCTTTAGTCTCAGGGTATATATAGGTGTATGGGTTCCTTGGCCAGGAAACAAATAAATACAGTCCCTTCCACCAGGGGCAAGGTGAATGAATGTATCAATGAATGGATACAGTCCTTTCATGCAGCATATATCTGGCCTGAGTTTTTGTATCCAGTCAGCCAACCTATGCCTCTTTAGAGGACAATTTAAACCATTCACATTTATTGAAAGTAATGATAAATTTTTAGAAAGTCCAGTGGACATTTTTAGTCCTTTCATCATGGTGGAAGATGAAATTTGATAGATAGTTTCTGGGTGAGTTTACTTTTGTGGTGGAGGTTTGTGCTGGTCATCGTGGAGGATAGGTCTGAGAATATCCTGGAGAGCTGGCTTAGTTATAGCAAATTTCTTCAGCATGTTGATGTTGTATTTAATTTCTCCATCATAGATGAAACTCAGTTTAGCTGGATACAGGTTCCTGGATTGAAAGTTCTTTTGTTTTAGGAGGTTAAAAGTCGATGACCATTCTCTTCTAGCTTGAAAGGTTTGATCAGAGAGGTCTGCAGTTATTCTAATGTTCTTCCCCTTGTAGGTAATGGATTTCTTACATCTGGCTGCTTTCAGA
>CAUYON010130481.1:0-18912 GCA_963573935.1 Arctocebus calabarensis | reverse complement strand
CACTGGAGAAGTGTTCTCTTTTCTCCACATCCACGCCAACATCTGTGGTTTTGGGATTATGTTATGTGGGCTAATCTTACTGGAGTTAGGTGATATCTCAAGGTAGTTTTGATTTGCATTTCTCTGATGATTAAGGATAGTGAACATTTTTTCATGTGTCTGAAGGCCATGTGCCTGTCTTCTTTAAAGAAGTTTCTCTTCAGATCCTTTGCCCATCCTGAGGTGGGATCACTTGTTCTTTTCTTGCTAATACGTTTGCGTTCTCTGTGGATTCTGGTTATTAAAACTTTGTCGGAGGCATTACCTGCAAATATTTTCTCCTATTCTGAGGGCTGTCTGCTTGCTATACTTAATATGTTCTTGGCCATGCAGAAGCTTTTTAGTTTCATCAAGTCCCAGTAGTGAATTTTTGATACTGCTTCAATTGCTCCGGGGGTTCTCCTCATAAAGTATTTGTCCAAGCCAATTCTTTCAAGAGATTTACCTACACTTTCTTCTAGTATTTTTAAAGTTTCATGCCTGAAGTTTAAATCTTTAATCCAGTGTGAGTCTATCTTTGTTAGTGGTGAAAGGTGTGGGTTCTTCTACAGGTCGCCAGCCAGGTCTCCCAGCACCATTTGTTAAAAAGGGAGTCTTTTCCCCACTGAATGTTTTTAGTTGGCTTGTCAAAGATCAAATAGTGGTAAGTAGTTGGGTTCATCTCTTGGTTCTTTATTCTGTTCCAAACATCTACCTCTCTGTTTTTGTGCCAGTACCATGCTGTTTTGATCACTATCAATTTATAGTACAGTCTCAGGTCTGGTAGCATGATTCCTCCTGCTTTGTTTTTATTTCTGAGTAATGTCTTGGCTATTCCAGGTTTTTTCTGATTCCATGTAAAACAAAGTATTATTTTTTTTGAGATCTTTAAAATATGACAATGGAGCTTTAATAGGAATTGCATTAAAATTATGTATTGCTTTGGGTAATATGGACATTTTAACAATGTTGATTCTTCCCAACCATGAACATGGTATGTTTTTCCATTTGTTGACATGGTCAGCGATTTCTTTTCTTAGAGTTTCATAGTTACCTTTATAGAGATCTTTCACATCCTTTGTTAGGTAGACTCCTAAATATTTCATCTTCTTTGGCACTACTGTGAAAGGAATAGAGTCTTTGACTGTTTTTTCGGCTTGGTTGTTGTTAGTGTATATAACAATGATTTATGAGTGTTGATTTTGTAGCCTGAAACACTACTGTATTCCTTGATCACTTTTTTTTTTTTTTTTTAAAGACAGAGCCTCAAGCTGTCACCCTGGATAAAGTGCTGTGCTGTGGCATCACAGCTCACAGGAACCTCCAACTCCTGGGCTCAAGCGAGTCTCCTGCCTCCAACCTCCCAAGTACCTGGGACTACAGGCGCTCACCACAACACCCAGCTGTTTTTTGGTTGCAGCCATCATTGTTGTTTGGTGGGCCCGGGCTGGATTCGAACCTACCAGCTCAAGTGTATGTGGCTGGTGCCTTAGCTGCTTGAGCCACAGGCACTGAGCCTCCTTGATGACTTCTAAAAGTTTTATAGTTGACTCCCTGGTGTTTTCCAGATATACAATCATATCATCTGCGAAGAGTCAAAGTTTAATCTCTTCTGACCCTATCTGGATACCCTTGATCACCTTTTCTTTCCTAATTGCAATGGCTAAAACTTCCATTACAATGTTAAAGAGCAATGGAGACAATGGGCAACCTTGCCTGGTTCCTGATCTAAGTGGGAATGGTTTCACTTGAACTCAATTCAATACGATATTGGATGTGGGTTTGCTGTAGATGGCCTCTATCAGTTTAAGAAATGTCCCTTCAGGCTTGGTGCCTATGGCTCAACGGGCTAAGGCACCAGCCACGTACACCTGAGCTGGCAGGTTCGAATCCAGCCTGGGCCCGCCAAACAACAATGATGGCTGCAACCAAAAAAAAAAAAAAAAAAAAGAAATGTCCCTTCAATACCAATTTTCTTTAGTGTTCTGATCATGAAAGGATGCTGGATATTGTCAAAAGCTTTTTCTGCATCAATTGAGAGAATCATACAGTCTTTATTTTTTAATTTTTGTGCTGGATTACATTTATAGATTTACATATATTGAACCAGGTTTGAAATCCTGGGATAAAGCCCACTTTGTCATGGTATAGAATTTGTTTGATGTGATGCTGGATTCTGTTTGCCAGGATTTTATTGAATATTTTTGCAACAATATTCATTAGTGATATTGGTCCATAATTTTCTTTTCTTGTTGGGTCTTTTCCTGGTTTAGGGATCAAGGTGATGTTTGCTTCATAGAATGTATTGGGTAATATTCCTTCTTTTTTATATTTTGGAAAAGGTTGAATAATGTAAGTACTAGTTCTTCTTTAAATGGTTTGGTAGAATTCTAATGTGAAGCCATCTGGTCCTGGGCTTTTCTTTTTAGGGAGATTTTGTATAATTGATTGTATTTTGGAACTTGATATAGGCCTGTTCAACATTTCCACTGCATTCTGGCTAAGTCTTGGTAGGTGGTGTGCTTCCAAGTAGTGGTCAATTTCCTTCAGATTTTCATATATCTGAGAGTAAAGTTTCTTGTAGCATTCATTAAGGATTTTTTGAATTTCTGAGTAGTCTTTTGTTATTTTGTCTTTACCATTTCTGATTGATGAGATTAGAGATTTTATTCTGAAGTAAATTTGTGAAGCCATAATTCCTCCCATTAGGTATATTATACTGAGCAAAATAAATAGAAATAAGCATACAATACTCTTAAAATAACTGGTTAGTTTTTATTTAAAAAAATTGAAAAGACATTTATAAAAATGCCTATAACAGGATCTGAAAGACAGATGGTGCATAATGAATGCCCATTCTCTTACTTGTACCTTTATAATAAAAAGACACAGTTAATAAGAGCCACAAAATTTTATGCTATGAAAATAAGTGTTTTTCATCCAGTCAGAGTTTTTGGCCTCAGGCACTATAAACATTAACAATAAATCTTTATAGAGTTCATCTAACTGTAAAAAAAAAAATCAGTATTGTATACTTAACACTTCCTGTAAGAAAACTCCTAAAGATTTAATAGAACATAGCCTACTTTGGGGTCTAAAACCATAAAAAATGAACTGTGGAAAAGAGTTTGAAATTGTACACCAAAGTTTTCTTGAGATAGGAGCAAATTAAATAGAATTGTGGTGACCTACTGTTTATGTTCTATTTACAACCTAAATATTCTATGCTACATTTGGTAGTTATACATTATTTCCTTCCCAATCCCCTTCACTCCACTACATTTTAATAGTTCTCCAAAACAAACCGAAGTGTGATAATGAGTTTGTTATTTGTACTTTACAGTTCAATGGCCGTGGATCAAAACTGGAAGCATTTCTTGTTTGCTTAATGTAGATTTTAAGAATATATATAAATATTTTTGTTAAATTTAATGGAACCATTTATTTGAATTGCATGGATAAAAATACAATTTAAACGTAAATTTTCTTGAGCTAAATGATCAGTATTTTTTCAAGCGTGTAATGAAATCGCACCTCTCTTCTTATTTTATGATTAATACATAAGTTAGTTTTCAAATATTTAAATGAAATATACTCTTGCTTGTTTATGAACTAAACAGTTCAACAGTTCTTTTTAAGTCAAGGATATTTTAAAGTAGCATAACAAAATATTTCAGGGTATTCAAATTCTGTTCTGATCGTGAAAGAAGCCTCATGTGAATTCAATGAAAAAGAATTTTCAGTTTGTCAGGCAGATTATTCTCTTCAATTTTGTTCCTGACAAAATAGAAAAAAAATCCCTTGTTTTGAAGGAAAATTGATGCTCTAAACAAGAAGTTTTAAGTATGAAAATGTTCAATAAATTAACATTTATAAATACTTATGCTATGCTGAAAAATCCTTCATAATACATGATAATATGAAAAGAATGTTCTATTGCTCTTCACCTTTAAAACAGATAGAATGCCTTGGGAGGCAGAAGTAAGTGGGTTGCCTGAGCTCACAGGTTTGAGACCAGCCTGAGTCAGAGTGAGACCTCATCGCTAAAAATAGCTGGGCTTTATGGTGGGTGCCTATAGTCCCAGCCACTCAGGAGGCTGAGGCAAGAGAATTGTGTAAGCCCAGGAATTTAAGATTGCTGTGAGCTATGATGTCACAGTACTCTACGTAGGGTAGCAAAGCAAAATTCTGTCTCAAAAAAAAAAAAAAAAACCCAACAGATAGAATGTAATAGTTTTAAAGATGAAAGTTGCATAAGGTATAGTATTACTGTTACCATTCAAATTTCAAAACCATAATTTTATAAACAGTACACACTGAGATATTTACTGGGTTTATTATGAATTTTTCTGATAGACCATATTTCATGAATGTACAGAAAATGGTGTAATATAAATAAATAGATAAATAAAATTACATAATGGTACTAAGTTGTTCTTTATAACTTCTTCTAGAGAATTACCAAGGACATACATCAAAATGAATCATTAGTTTAAGTGCATTTTGTTCTTAAAGCATTACATTAGAAGGATATTTTCAAAATGATACAAGTAGGCTCATTAAGTTGATTTTCTCTTGTCATTTAAAATTAAATTTAACTAGCAGAGACAATTTAGTTTATTCATACATTACATATATAGAGAAAAAAGAAATAGATTTCACAGGAGAGGTCCATTTATCATCTATTGATCTATCTACCGATGTATGAATTTTTCGATCTATCATTTATCTGCCTATATTTATAGCATTTTTTGTTTATTTGCCAACTGAGTAGCTTTGACAACTTAGCTATCTTTTTCTCAATTTTAAAAATAAGGTACTTTTTTCTATGGAAATTGTTTTTATCTTTCTTTTCTTCTCATTTGTAAACTGATAAGATTAAATTATATTTCATTAGACAACTGAGACCCTGTGGGTCTAAAATCATAGCCCTTTTAATTTATGACCATAACATACACCTGTATAAGTCTGTAAAATGAATAGGTACCTATGTATAGGTGGTATTGTTATATTTATTAACATATCTGTATTTTGGTAAAGCTGTTGTTGTTGTTATTATTATTATTATTATTATTGAGGCAGATTGTCACTTTATCACTCTTGATAGAGTACCATGGCATTATAGCTCACACTAGCCTCAAAGTCTTGGGCTCAAGGGATCCCCTTGCCTCAGCTTCCCGAGTAGCTGGGACTATAGGCACCTACCACAACACCTGGCAATTTTTAGATAGAGGGTCTCATTCTTGCTCAGGCTGGTCTTGAACTCTTGAGCTTAGGTGATCCACCCCCTCTGCCACCAGAGTGCTAGGATTACAGTCATGAGCCAGTGCACCTGGTCTAAAAGCAATCTAAAAGCATTTTTGGTAAATCATATATTCTTATTAATATTTAGAGTATTATTGTTGTTCATATACATACACGAAACTCTATTAGAGCTAACACTCATGATAATAGAAAAAATGGTAGCATTTTGAAAAATTTTTATAGAAACAGTAGATATTAAGCTTTAACATATAAACTGTTGTATAATTGTAGGTATATGATACCAAATCCTGAAGCTAGTCTATAAAAATTCTCTGTGATACAGGCAAGTATTCTACTACTTTCTATTGAAAGCTCAGCTAGTAGAAGGAATTTTCAATTAATGAAAAGTAAACATAGTGCAAAATAAAGAAAGTAGAATATCTTGGTGAATATTCTTTTATCTTTATTAGTAATACAAACACATCTGTCTCCATTCACACAGTATGAAAATTGGATTATTCCAAAAGAAAATTATTCACTCTGTTTTTTAAATTGTAGTGAGATATTACTTTCTTGGATCAATAACTAATGAACTAAATACAATTATGTGATAATAGAGAATTGTCAAAAAGTAAAGTAAAATATCTACAAAGGAAAAACATTGTATCAGTCCATTACATACTATTCTAGTTACTGTATCTTTCTCTCCTTGGAAGTATTGAAAAGCAGCCTGCAAAATCAGAAACTCTTACATTGCAGTGAAACATATATTACAGATTCATTTTGCTAACAAAGGCACATTTATTAGAATCATATACCATAAAAGAGTAAAAATGCAACTACAAAGAACTTCAAGAAATAATGAGCCCTAATTATTGCTGACTTAAAGGCATAATGTACATAAGAAAAGTGTGCTTCTTGAAAAAGTTAAAAAAATTACAGAGTTTAGCTACAGCAACATAGAAAAGAAAAATTAAGACTTCTATCTATGGATGGTGGAATTGTGAGTGTTTTCACTTATTTTTTTTTGTCACCATTTTCTAATATTTCTAAGTGACTGTGACAAAGTGGATAGTATAAAAAATAATTTATTTTTGCTTTAGAGCTACCAGTTTTTCCTCAGAGAATGCTAAATGTTAGCTGATTTCACAGTACAGAAGTCATATTTCAATGTAGCTATATGTTATTAACTAAATATTGGTCTAGGAAGAATGTCAAAAGAAAACAAATGAATATAAAATTGATGAAGAAAATAATTGCATACCTTTTGAAAAATTTAGGGGAACATTTTGGCATTTAAAATTAGTAAACATCCTGCCCCAATCAGTTAAAAATAGAAACATACATGAATCTATAAGGCAGAGAATACCAGCAGGCTAGTTCTTGGCATGATCCTCGCTGGACTCAGCAAAATCAGGATTCAAATATGATTTCCCAAACAAGTAACTTTGAGGCTTCAAGATAGTAACTTCATCTCTCTAAAGTTAGATGATTCTATAAAATCGTTAAAATTGTAGTAAATGTTATTTGTTTTTAAATGTAAAATCATAGTTATTTATTTAGCCAAAGTAGCAATTCAAAGACCACTAAATGCAAGATCTTCACTCTTTGTTAGAGGGGAGAACTGAAAGGCATCTAGTTATCCTTGGGATTAATTACAGTAGTATATGTAAGGTATCCATGAGAAGCATACATTTTTAAGATGTATTCCTTTTCTTCCCTTTTATAAAACAAAACTTTATAAAGTAATGCTATTTATTGTAAAATATGTTTCTCTATCTTGTCTCCTTCTCCATTTACTTTCAGTAGATCTGTAAATGTAAACAAGTCTTGTGTTATAAGTCTATGTTTTTGCCTATCTTCTCATGATTATACTGTTGAAAGCTATTTCCACTGAAAAGCTAAACTATTAGTTTCCAACCTTCTCATAAAGTGCTAAAAATTTATAGAACTTTAGTTTTATATATTGCAATTACTATTTTGCTTTTTACAATTGTTGGTTTTACAGCAAAATGTACTTTGTTTCTGATAATGACAGAGTTGCTTTTACTAAGATACTCCACAGATACATCAAAAACTCTACACACGATGCAAAAATTATTGTCTGAGAGGTCTGCAGAGAGACTGCATGCAGGCAAGGGCTGGAGGAATTCAACGTAGGATTAAAGCGTTACACGTGAAATTCCATTGCAAGGTCATCACAAGAGTGAGATGATAGCAGGAAATGTAGTATTCAGGAATTTATTCTCAGCCAAAAGCATGGTTTAGAAAAATAAATTTCTCATAATGCACTTGCAAATTGCTTGTGAGTCTGAGTTTATTTCAAACTAAAAATATGAAAAAAAAGAAATAATTAAATACAGAGATTTTGGAAATTAATGGATAATAGAAGATTACCTTACAGAAGAAGCATCAAAAAGCTGGTGTATCTGTATTAAGCTAAAGCAAATTAGATAAAATGATGGAGATAAGGAAGTAACTGATGCAAAGGTATGGATCTAATTTTCCCTTAACAAAGGAACCTTTGAAAAGTGGTTTTAAAAATGAATCGCCACATTTAGTGAATCAATTTGGGTAGTACACAAATCCAGCCGGAGTCGTGCAACTAAAAACTGGGCATTGATTTGTACGAGCTATAAAATCCTTCGCAGTTAATCATGCAAAAATTAGGCTTTACCCGTAAATAAGTAAGCAAATTCAGATTTTATTCAAGTATTCTTGTTTTCTCTGAAACAATAGAAAGATTAAACAAACATCCCAATCTGACATAACTCACAGTGTTATAAAACCAGTTTCCACTTTAAAAATCTACACAGCAAGTTCTATAGGTTAAATCTCGAAAGCATGTTTATCTGGTATGATTTGATACACACAGCAAAGCATTGTGCAGCGAAGTGATAATGAAGAGAATTTATCTAAGTCAGGTTGGAATACGGAGTAATTTTTATAATGTTAGACAAGGAATGTACCTCTGCTTACCATCTGCAGTGATTGAAATGGTAATACTCTTATTCATCTCAGTTACCAATATTTGGAAGTAGAATATATCGTGGAACCATGGCATGTTGATGCATGTTATAAAGCATGCATTTTTAGAAATGTCATGTCTTTTATTCCATATTCAAAGTGTATAAAAACCTTCCTTCTCTTAAGTTCACTTCTTAAAATGTCCAAAGCGGAAATGTTTCTAGACTTTATGAATTGAGTCTGTATATCTCAGAATCACAGATGACCTTTAGAAACGGTTTTAAGGAATCAACAACTGTACCATTTTTAACTGGACTCAGCCTCAGCTGCATTGGAAATGCTTATGAAGAACATATGAGGGTCACTTTCAGGCAGGATGCTGTCTTCTGATTTTCTTAACACGGGTAGCAATTCTATTAGTAAAGATTGTTTCCAAATCTGTGACTTTAAACCTTGATTTTACCTTTGCGCCTTTCTATTTATTTGATACTCTTCCAAGCACCCTACTCTCCCATCTCCGCCCGACCCCGCTCCAACCAGAGATGCCCTCGGGAGCAAACAGAAATTGTATCAGGTTGTATTACAGGGTGGAAAATCACAAGTTACAACTGTGGTTATGGCGGGATGCTCTGAACAGCTATATCATTAACTTCTTCATCTGCCTTTCTGCAATATGTGAGTTCTCATCAGCTCTCAGGTGCTACCAGAGCTAATCCTTGTTAGAGTGCTCATCTTTTCAGAGTTACTGTGCTTCTTTTTTTAATGAAATACCTACAGGTAAGGCGTAGAAATTTCTCAAATGGCACTTTCTAGTAATCCAAGATTGTAGGTACATTCCCTGTGTACTGCAAAACCGGAAAGCACCTGAGCCTGAAGAAATCAATCTTTTGTGTTCCTCTCTGCTTGTTCTTTATTTTCTTACTATTCTCATTGTCATATTCTATTTTTGTTTACACAAGCTTGACTTTTACCCACATCAAGTGCTATTTCATATCTCTGACATTTTCCATGATATATTTCGACTCAGTTATGAGTTTACATTTAAAAACCTATGCATTTATGGGAATAAACAACAAACCCACTAGATATCTGAATTTTCTTTTGTAACAGAGTGTACATAGAATACAAATGAAAGTATTTATTAAATGTAACTGTCAAAAATTTCACAAATCTCTACCCTTGATAACACTCTTCAATAACATGACATCATAAGAATATTCTGGGCTTTCTATACGAAGGTGCCCTCTGTGCGAAGCTGGATGAACTCCAGGTGGTTTAAATGCTGTGGCTGGCACATGCACAGATTTATATGTCATTCTTTGTTTTGACAGTTTGCTGACATGGAGTTGAGCCAGCACACAGACCTTGCACCATATATGTGGCTCTGTCCTCAGGAGGGGCTGGGACACTTTATTCTATTGTGCTTATTCCTCACAAAAGGAAAAAAAAAAAAGATGTAATAGAGAAGATTCTGTAAGTTGTAAGCTTTAGTCAGGAACTTTTCACAGGAGACTGGAGTTTCTATTATTGTTGACTTTCCTATTTGAATGGCTTGAGGTCAAGTCTGACTTCACTGTAATTCCTGGAGAGACTGAACTCTGAAATAATATAGCTTTTCTTTTATCTCATTCTCCCACTCCTCTTGGTTGATTTATCCTGACTGCCAGCCTCACTGCAGTGACATGCAAATTGGGTATTATTTCCCACAATCAACTCACTGTAAATGCTTAGTTAGTAAGCCGAGAACAGGTTGATTTTCTTTTTTGCAGAGACAGAGCCTCACTTTATCGCCCTCAGTAGAGTGCCGTGGCATCACACAGCTCACAGCAACCTCCAACTCCTGGGCTTAGACGATTCTCTTGCCTCAGCCTCCAAGAGGCTGGGACTACAGGCGCCCGCCACAATGCCTGGCTATTTTTTTGTTTGTTTTGCAGTTTGGCTAGAGTCTGGTTTTGAACCCACCACCTTTGGTATATGGGGCCGGTGCCCTACTCGCTGAGCCACAGGTGCCACCCCAAGAACAGGTTGATTTAAAACTCTTAGGAAACATCTCAATTCTTACTATGGTAATCACAGTTTTCTAAAGAGTACTAGGTACCTTAAAGAGGAGAAGAAAAATAGAAGCCATTATTAAGGTATTTTCTACAATATGTTCTCTAATAGATACATTTGTCTCACTATCCACAAATAAGAATAATCTTAAAGATATACATTTTTAAACAGGACAAAATCGTCAGCCTAATAAAAACAAAATAAAATTACTGGGATCCGTATTAGCTTGGAAGACACAATAAATAAAAATATCATACTAACTGTACATTGATATGAGTAATTAATATAAAATTATTATTTTTATAATATTAAAGAAACAATTTGAAGCACCATGCAAAATGTCCTCATTTCACCAAAAAGTTTTAAAATAACTTATTTGATAAACTTTAATCATATCAAGGTGATATGTTTGACTCTTTTCAAAACTGAATTCCATTTTGGAGTATGATAAAAAAATCACTGAAGTGGCTATCATCTTTGAAATCAAGGATTTCAGAATATATTTTATCTTCTTGTACAAGAACTCTGGGTGCGATGACCTGAATTCAGAAATATATCATTTTTAAAACTGTGGGTTATAGCCTAAAAATCAAAAGAACTAAGTCCTTGTCTAGAAATTAGTCCACAGATAACCAGGATAGACTTAATGACCTTGAATTTCAAGGATACAAAATGTTTAAATCAAATGAATTGTCACAAGTGATATCGCCTTGTATTTTATATTAACTTTACCTAGGTCTTAAACTTTACCTAGGTTGTCTTTAAGTATTTGGCTATCTTGATTAGAAATTACTAACTCCATGCAATTGGCTATAAAATAAGATTGTCAAACCTGGCGTTGATTGATTGATATTTTGATTCAGATAATGATTCTGGGACTTTCCTTTGCATTGTAGGATGTTTGCTATATTTCTGGCCTCCACCTTCTAGATGCTGGCAGTGATAATCAAAGTGTGTTAATAAAAACTGTATCCAAAAATTGACAAATGATCCTGGTCCTGGGCTTACAAATACCCTTGGTTGACAACCACTGCTATAGAAGGAAATGAGCAGTGCTGTTACATGCAGATACGTTAAATGTATTAATATCACCACTTTTTTCCATGCATCTATTCTTTCTCTGATATCCCAAGGCCATATTAGTTGACATTAGACAGGAATTTGATTTTCACTATTCATCATTTCATTTCAGAAGCAATCATCATACAGGCTCTGTCAACTAAATTCACAAACTCATCCTAGAAAAAGTGCCACATACCTCATTTCTAAAATCCCTGTGGTTACCTTCAAAGTACTTGGGAAGCTGTGCACCAATGCTAATGCCTACTCCACTCTTTAAAGCAATTTTGGAACTTGTTTTCTAGAATGGCCCTCAGAGCTATTGTCTTATTACTCTTGATGTCCTGAATGTCATCAATATGTCTTCCTTTCAATATTTCTATCTTTGGTAAAGAAAAATGTCCTATGGGGGGCCAGATAATGGGATTAGAGAGAGTATTCCAATTCAGTTATCTGTTTACTGGTTAAAAATATCCCTCACAGACAGTGCCTGTACATGGTACTTCATGGTGATCCAAGAGCTATGAGTAGTTGGTGAACAGTTCATGTCCTTTCCCCTAACTTTCTTACGCAGCCTTTTCAGCACTTCCAAATAGCAAACTTGACTAACTATGCAGTGGGTATGAATTCATAATGAACAATCTCTCTGATACCATTAAAGATAAGCAATATCATTTGGACTCTTGATTTGGACTGATGGAACTTTATTGGTCTTGGAGAACTAGCTGATTTTATTGTGCATTTAGATGTTTTGTTTCAACATCAGATTGGTACACACATGTTTTATCGACTGTGATATCAAGTCCGAAACATTGTCTTGCCTCTCCAAAAGGTCTTGGCAAGCTTTGACTCTCCTTTCCCTTTGTCCAATTTTACATACACCTTTCTCATGCCAGGATTTTCAGTTAAGATTTTCCAGTTTCTCTACTGATGCTTGCTTGGTCTGCCATGCTTCTCACACTCAGCCAATGATTCTGATGCACAGTTTGATAAATTTTTGCAATGGTTTCATCAGTTCTGCTTGTTACTGGCTGCTCTGACCTTTCTTCCTCAGGGAGGTCTTTTTTCCTCTGATAAAAGCTTTTAATCCATTTAAACAGTGTAATTTTCTTGATGGCATTATTCCCATAAACTTGAACTAACGTGTCTCTGATTTCTCTTCTACTCCTGGTAAGTTAAACAAAAAACTTATGAATGTTTGTTCTTTGCTCTAATTCAAGCCCCTAAATTCTCATGATGTCACATGAAAACACTCAACAACAATAATGAATGCCACTGGCAAGACACCACCACATGTCAACATGAACATGGCTGCAAGACTATGATACACCAAGTTTATGAAATCTTAGTAAGGTTTAGACAATGTTGCCAACATAAGCACACAGTGGCAAGTTTGCAAGCTTAATTATAGACCTCATGTAATTTTCTGACATTCAGAAAGAAATGCTATTTACTAATTTTCATGATGTCAGTAAACAGGTTATCAGTTTCGAACTACTTGTTCAAATACCTCTCTTGGTCATTTTTCACTACCTGAGCGCATGGCAGACAAAACAAACATTGGTAGAGGAAAAGTTTGAAAAATATTAACTGAAAATGCCAGCGTGAGAAAAGTGTATGCAAAATTAGTCCTCAAGGACCTCACTAATGAACAAAAGCAAAGGAGAAGCAAAGCTTGTCAAGACCTTTAGGAGAGGCAAGACAATGTTTTGGGCCATGTTATCACCAGTGATAAAACATGTGTGTACTAAACTGACATTGAAACAAAACATCTAAATGCACAGTGGAAGTCAGCTAGGTCTCCACGACCAAAAATTCTTATCATGGAATAATTTTAAAAAATTTTAGGAAGCTACTTGTAATCTCAGAATGTTATAAAGACTAGAGTGTAAGCCCATCAGTGGTAATCATCAAACTCAAAAGGAAAAGGATTTATACAATTTTCTTAAATTTTATAATTTCTGAAAGTTCTTTTGTTTATTGCATTGCATTATTGAGATTTAAAGAAAGTCAAAAAGTTTGAATATTTTAGGAAAAAATTGCTTTCTATTTACTCTCTTTAGATCTCAACTAGATCTCAAGATATTGATATTAGAAACCTTTTATGTTTAAGTAAGATATTTTCATTTTGTATGTTTATTTCTTGAAATATGTTAATGCAATGTAAAAAAAGTTATTAAGAAAAATAATATATGGGGGGAAGGGTAAGATGGCCAGCTAGAGGCAGTTTTTACCAGAAGCTCCTGTCCATAACGAGAATGGTTGGACTCAAGTGAAATTGTTGAAGTAAAAATTGGAGAGTTAAGCATAAAGAGAAGAAATTAAGGTGACAATATCTCCACTGAGACAAGATATGAGACCAAAAAAGAGGGAGAATGATTAATAGAGATCAGGTATACAGCAACTATAATGAAGGAGTCTATTGTCCAAAGGATGGGAGACCTTTCCTCTAACTGGGAGGCTCACTGTGGACTTGGTGTAAATGAGCAGGAAGCAAAGGACCTCTCACCTCACCCACAATGTGAACAATATTCTCTCTGCAGTCCTGAGTCATAACCCATCCTTCCCTCTCTCTGGTTTCCTGAGGGATTCCCTCTTGAAGAGGTCAAAATGTTTGGCCAGTCTGCTGAGAGGCCTCTGCATTGTGTTGGCCACTGAACTGAGCAGATATCAGTAAACAAGTTATTAGTTGAGGATGTAGAGGACCCTACTATAAGAGGAAACAGTGGTACCACAGTTCTAACTTTGGTGTGGGGCAGTGCGTTCTCTCCTTGCTCCCATTCCTGCCAAAGGAGAATGTTCCCCAGTCATATGGAGAAGTTATGCCTGGTGTCTGTGCCTGGAGATCCCTAGAGACTCTCAGCTTTCCTCCTTGCAACTTGAAAGGAGATAGCCCTAGCTTAAGGCAACTAGCACTGGGAAGGTCCAGGAACCAGAACCCCCCCTCAGTCAAGGATGACAGCTCCACTTTATCTAGTCTGCAGCCAAGACTTGGGGGTAAAAGTTCATGGCTTCTCTGAATTTGTATGAGTAGGTGTTGCTCACATTGTCTGAACGATTTTGAAGTCTTGGTCAAACTCTGTTGAGAACTCTCAGTCAAAATTGTCTGTGGATTCTTGTTCTTGGGCCATTGCTTGATGGGGCTGTAGGTTCACACTTATTGACTTTGTTTGGATGTGCAGTGGGGGAAACAGAGGAGCAAAATCAATGCATCTGTCCACAGATTACATCTTCTCTCCTGTCAATGGCTGAAGGCATGGCTGTAGCTCTTCAAATGTTTGTGCAATAGAGGCTCCAGGAAATGCTGTGCCACCTTTGAAATGCGTAGAGGATAGGCAGACACTAGGACTGAATCAGGTTGTGCTATCTCAGCAAGCTGGCCCTCAGAGACTCTCCCTGAAGCCCTGAAAGGGAGCTTCATGAGGATGTAGGGGAAGGGCCAAAAGCACAACCTCCACCTCCTTGGTGAAGGGGTAATTAGCTCTAGTTCCTGGGGCCTCCAAATCTCGTCTGAGTCCACCAGTTGTTGTTACCAAATATGTCTATATGGTGCTTCCTTGGGGTCCCCAATTAGATTATCTTTCAATAACTATTCAGGGAAAATCTGTCATTTCACTTAAAAAATATAATTAACATTTAAAAATCTGAAAATAATCATGGGAGAAGCCAATAGAAGAATTCTGGCAACATGAAAACTCAGACCAAATCAACTCCCCCAATAGATCACAAGGGAGATATAGCAAACATACCATCCATAGAGAAATCATGGAAATCTCAGAAATAGAATTTAGAATATGGATGGCAAATAAGATGACTGGAATTAAAGAGAAAATGGAAATAGAAATACACAAAATAGTTCAAATGTTGTCTCAATATATTAGTGAATTTAAAGGCAGTCACCAAGGATATAAGACATAATGAGAAAAGATACAGCATGGTTAAAGGAATCGAAAACAAAATTGAGGATCCTGAAAACACAGTACAGATCCTCAGAAATAAAGTAGAATATGCAGAAAAAAATAAGTCCAGAAACTGAAGACAAAACTTTTAACTGTCCAGATTATTCAAAGAAGTGGAGAAAAGGAGAAGGTAAATAGAATATTCCCTGAGAGAATTATAGGATTATTCCACAAGATCAAACATCAGACTCACAGGGATTCCTGAAGGAGAAGAGGATGATCCCCAAAGCACTGATGCTGTACTTCAAGACACCATGGTAGAGAGTTTCTCAAACACTGTGAGAGTCATAGAAATTCAGATAGTAGATAGTTTCAGAATTCCAGAACAACTCAATCCAAACAAAGCATTTCCTAGACACATTATAAGTTCTTTGCTAGAGTCAATATGAAGAAAATCCTGCAATCAGCCAGGCATAAGAAAAATCTTACCTACAAAGAGTAAAATATTAGGAATACCACAGATCTCACAGCTGAAACTTTTCAAACCAGAAGAGTATGATTAATGACCTTTAACCTTTTAAAAAATTTTCACCCCAAGATACTGTATTGTGCTAAATTGAGTTTCATTTGTGATAGAGAAATCAAATATTTTAACTGATATGCAAATATTAAGAAAATGTATTATAACTAGACAGGCTCTATAGGAAGTACTCAGAGATATTCTTCATAATGACTAGTGCAATTCTTTATCATTTAAGTGAATACACCCATAAATTAAAGAACATAGACTAGCTTCAACAATTACATAGGGGCCCATGAAAAATAAGACCAACATCCAGCATAACTATCAATCCTCTCAATCAATCTGAATGGCTTGAATTTCCCTCTAAAAAGCCATAGGCTGGCTGAATACAAAAGCACAAGCTGAATTTCTATTATTCTAAGAAATACAGCTAACCTCAAAGGATTAAACAAGGCTTAAAGTGAAGGGATGGGAAACAATACTCCAGGTAAATGGAAATCAGAAAAAAAACAGGGTTGCAATCTTATGCATATTGGATGTAAACCAACAATTAGATTTAAACCAACAAAAATAAGGACAGTCAAGGATGGACACAATATAGTGGTCAAGGGAAGCATACAGGAAGAGATTTCAATAATTAACACTTACACATCCAACCTAAATGTTTCTCAGTACATAAAACAATATATCATCTTCATGTGCCATAAAAGTTGGGGATTTTCACACCCCTTTGACAGTACTGGACAGATCCTCCAAGCAGAAACTAGGCAAAGACATAATGAACTTAAACATGATCTTAGAACAATGGACTTAACAGAAGAGTTCATCCTAACAAAACTGAATACATATTTCTCATCAGCCCATGGATCATCCTACCAAACTGATCATATTTTGGATCCAAGTCTAAATTCAATAAATTCAAAGGAATAGTAATTATTCCTTCTATCTTTTTAAACCATCTTGGAAAAACCTGAAATGAAGAAAAATAGAAAACTTCATACACAAATAAATTCAAA
This sequence comes from Arctocebus calabarensis, assembly GCA_963573935.1. Lineage (NCBI taxonomy): Eukaryota > Metazoa > Chordata > Mammalia > Primates > Lorisidae > Arctocebus > Arctocebus calabarensis. The sequence continues at coordinate 2,134 of CAUYON010130481.1, read as the reverse complement.
GGAATAGTAATTATTCCTTCTATCTTTTTAAACCATCTTGGAAAAACCTGAAATGAAGAAAAATAGAAAACTTCATACACAAATCAAGTCATGGAAAGTCATGGAAAGTAAACTTTTGTTTACTTATGCTGAACAACAGTTGGGACAAAGTCGAGATTAAAAAGGAATTCATTATATTTCTTGAACAAACCAGTAGGATGCTGCAAAGGCAATCCTAAAAGGGAAATATATGGCATTACATGCCTTAATCCAGAAAACAGAGAGAAAGCAAATCAACAACCTAATAGACCATGACAAAGAACTAAAAACGGAAGAACAATCTAACCCCAAACCAAGCAGAAGAAAAGAAATAACCAAAATTAGAGCAGAGCTAACTTAAATTGAAAACATAATAATCATTTTAAAAATCAGCAAAACGAAAAAATGTTCTTTAAAAAATTAATAGGGTGGTGCCTGTAGCTCAAAGGAGTAGGGTGCCAGCCCCACATGCCAAAGGTGGTGGGTTCAAACCCAACCTCAGCAAAAAAAAAAAAAAAAAAAAAATTAATAAAATCAATAAACCTTTGGCTAGATTAACCAGAAACAAAAAGTAAGATCTCTAATAACTTCAGAGACAAAAAAGTGGAAATAACAACAGATACCACAGAAATACAAAGATACTAAATGATTACTATCAAAACTCTATATCCAGAAATAGGAAAGCACTTCACCTTCCTAAACTCAAACAGAAAAGAATTAGAAATTTTAAATAGACCTATATCAAGCACCAAAATTGCATCAAATATACAAAATCTTCCAAAAATAAAAGCCCTATACAAGATGGTTTCACACCAGAATTCTACCAATCCTCAAAGTGTAACTAGTACCTATATTTCATTTCAACCTATTCTAAAGCATAGAGAAAGAAGAAATCCTCCTCAAGACATTCTATGAAGCAAATATCAGTCTGATTTCAAAACCAAGAAAGAACCCAACAAAAAAAGAGGTGAATATTCTTAATGAATATAGATGCAAATGTATTCAATAAGATCCTAACAAACAGAATACAGTGACACATTAAAAAAATTATACATCATGATCAAGGAGGTTTTATTCAAGAGATGCAAGGTTGTTTCAACATACATGAGTCCATAAATGTAATTCACCATATAAATGAAATAAAAAACAATGACCATGTGATTCTCTCAATTGATGCAGAAAGGCTTTTGATAATATACAGCATCTTTTTTTGATATGAACACCTAATAAAATAGGCATACACAGGACTTTCTTAAACTGATAGAAGCCATCTGCATATTGACAGCCACATCATATTGAATGGAGTAAAACTGAAAGCATTTCCTCTCAAAACTGGAACTAGACAAGGACGCCCACTATTAGTATGGCTATTCAACGTAGTTCAGGCAGTCCTAACTACTTAAATCATGCAAGAGAGGGAGATCAAGGATATTCAAATGGAGACAGAGGAGGTCAAACTTTTGCTCTTTGCAGATGACATGATCTTATACCTGGAAAACTACAACTACAAAGCTCTTAGAAGTGATTGAGAAATACAATAGTGTCTCAGGATATAAATAGTGTCTGCAAATCAGTAGCCTTCATATATGCCGGTAACAATAATGCCAAGAATAAAATCAAAGACTCAATTCCTTTTATAGTAGCTCCAAGGAAGATGAAATACCTGGGATTATATACAAAGGACATGAAGGATCTCTATAAAGAGGACTATGAAACTCTGAGAAAGGAAATAGCAGAGGGCATTAATGGAAGAACATGCATCTGGCTAGGAAGAATTAAATTGTTAAAATGTCCAGCCTACCAAAGCAATCTACAGATTTAATTGAATTCCCATCAAAGCACCAATGTCATACTTTGAAGGACTTAAAAAAAAAAAATCACACTTTGTTTCATATGGAACCAGAATAAAATCCTGTCTTTTAAAAATAAAGACAAATCTGGGAGGAGCCAAGATGGTGGTCGAGTAACAGCTTCCTTGCAACTGGGCTCGGTGAGACTGGGGAGAGAAGACTTCAGGCATCTCTGGCTGACGAGATCTGCCCAGAAACATCCGTTTGGGGACACAGGGAGACAGCATGAGACTTCTGGACCCCCTGAGGAAGGCAAAAGCAGTGGA
>CAUYON010130476.1:0-17747 GCA_963573935.1 Arctocebus calabarensis | reverse complement strand
CATGCTGAAACCAACCTCAGATCCCATGTCAAAGACACAGCGGGTATCAGAGATTTCCTGCACGAATGTCTCAGGACCAGTACAGTCACTTCCTAGGTGGAAGCTGACACTAATGACATCAATATTTAGCTCTTTTGCTTGTTCCAAAAGAAGTCTGCTGGTTTTGAGTGTGGCACCAAATTTAACACTGAGTCCACAGAGTGCTTTGGAATCATCAGTGGCAATCTGCAAAACCAACTTGGCCTTTAGATGTGCTCTGGCAACTTTCATCGACTCAACTTCACTATCAAAAGTCATCATCTGGGGCAGCACCTGTAGCTCAGTGAGTAGGGCGCAGGCCCCATATGCTGAAGGTGGTGGGTTCAAACGCAGCCTCTGCCAAACTGCAAAACAGAAAAATACCTGGGCTTTGTGGTGGGCACCCGTAGTCCCAGCTACTCAGGAGGCTGAGGCAAGAGAATCACCTAAGCCCAGGAGTTAGAGGTTGCTGTGAGCAATGTGACGCCACGACACTCTACCAAGGGCGATAAAGTGAGACTCTGTCTCTACCAAAAAAAAAAAAAAGTCATCATCTGGACTCCATTATTGGCAGTGTACTTTATTTGAGACACTTGTTTACAAGGATTTGCATAGATAATCCTCTCTGGAGGCATGCCGAGACTTCGTACCATATTTCAATCTTGCTAGCACACTCAAATCCTGTCGCAATGGCAGTGAGGGTCTTCACAATGGCTCTACTGTCATTACATTTTACTGCATAAAAGGGAGTGACACAAGGAAGAACTTTTAGCCATCTTCGGTGTTTCTTCAGAACATCTCCAAGGTCTGCTACATAGAAGGCATCCTTATATTCAGAAAAGGAAACTTCATTGATTTTTTTGGTCCAGAATGTCCTGGGTAGTAAAACCTTCATCAAGCAAGTGGCAGTCAAACTCTTCATTACTGATGTTGTTCATGGTTTCTTGACGTTTCTTTGAAAAGCTAAGAGTAGGAATGTAAGGAAATACTTCCAGCTTCTCACAAAGGCAATTCTCCAGGAATTCTGAATCCCACTGCGTGTGTCCTCTGAGCAACAGTGGAAACGTTCTTAGAGCATCCGGGTGCTGCAGACCAGCCCCAGGGAGAAGCCGGAAAGCCACCATCCGGAGCTGTAGGAGTGCTCGACCACCCCTGCGGCACCTGTTAGCACCTGGCTTTCCACCTGCCAGAGACGCTGGCCCAATATGGAGGCCTGAGCAGCTGGCAGAGGGGCGGCTGGGGCAGCAACTTCAGGGACTGACCTCCACATTTTCAATGTCAATAGAAAATGGGTTATGGAAAAGCTGTATGTCCTGTTCATGGAGACGAAGCTCTTTAAATCTAAATTGGAACTCCTTTTGCAACTTTTCCAGTGAATCCACACATTTTTTGGGGGGGAATGCAACCAATGGTTTTTCCGCTAACAGATTTTGCGTTCCTGGGATGGTCTGCTGCTAAACGGGACAGGCAGCAGAGGCAAAAACACCCAGTGGGCCAGATAAAAATCCTCAGAGGGCCGCATGTGGCCTGCGGGCCATAGTTTGAGGACCCCTGGTTTAAACAAACAAAGATTAATTTCTTACTTACAGTATCCTTCAACCCCCCCCATTGCCCTTTTCTTTTCTTTCTTTCTTTTTTTTTGTCATAACTTCTTCTTCTTTTTTTAAGAGACAGAGTCTCACTTTATTGCCCTCGGTAGAGTGTGGTAGCATCACAGCTCACAGCAACCTCCAACTCCTGGGCTTAGGCAATTCTCTTACCTCAGTCTTTCGATTAGCTGGGACTACAGGCGCCTACCACAATGCCTGGCTATTTTTTTTTGTTGCAGTTTGGCTGGGGCTGGGATCAAACTAGCCACCTTGGGTTTATGGGACTGGCGTCTTACCCACTGAGCCACAGGCAGTGGCATAACTTCTTACATCATAATTCAAGTAGACAGCACAAAATAGAGTTTAATGATATGCAATGTTGGTAAGACCACTCATCCTGATGATGACTCTTTTCACAAAATAACATCTATGGAAAATGGGAGCTGGAATCCTTAATGGAAAATACAAGTTAAATGTTAATGGTGATTCTATTTTAAATGATAGTTACGATAAAATGTAATTTATTTTCATTAAAATCTCTAGTGGTAGCTATTTTAATGGGAGGACTTAATTTAGGAGTAGAGTATTTATAAATTAGCAAAAGTGGGATAATCCAAAAGTGGGATAAAGAGGTGACAAGAGCCTCATCAATTTGTAGATAGTGAAAGTAATTCATTAATAAAGGAGTGGTGTATTCTGGTAAAGACTCTTATCAGGTCCTGGAGATTCTTAGCATTCTTAGATAATACATTTCACACTGATGGTTTCCAAACATGAAGATTATTATTCAGCAGTTTGAGAAAGTACCCAGGAATCCAGTTTTTTAATATGCTCCTCTGCAGATTTTGAAGTAATCAGTCTGTAATGGAGACATTTTTTAAAAATGAAATTTGTATTTTGAAATTGGTTCATGGGAGTAAAGAGAGAAACATAAATGTAAAGCTGTAAGACTTGTGAAACATTAAGTTCCGTATAAATTGTAGATTATTTTAAACCATAATGCTATGAAGTTATTTTATTACTCTTTGTCTGATGTTCTAATTCATGTCCATGTCTCTGACATAAATTTTCTGTGTAATTCGAGGTACTTCTATAAAATGAAGTGAAGTAGATTATAAGTATTCCTAGCAGTTGTAAATCCCCATATTTCCTTGAAACTTTACAGCAAATTTAAAGCCGTGTGTGCAGTATGCATAGAGGCCAGATGTTTAACTTAAGCTCTTGGTGGTGATTGAAAAAAAATTACACAGCATAAATGTCTAGACTTGTTTTACCTTCTTCAAAAACTGCCTACTATTTCTAGGAAGGATCAGTAAGCTTCAGGGTTATGTATAATACAATTTAGCAGGTTACCAGGTCTGGGGAAAATTACTTGTAGATCCTATTAACTCTTGAAAACTGAATCATCTGGAGAGGAGTTACAAATAACTTAAATAGGTAAGTACAGAATTGACTCAATAACGGGGAAGACAAAACTAAGCATCACTGCTGAATAGTATTGTGACATGGGTTTTATTCTTTGATTTAAGTGCTCCTTTTCTACTCCTCATTCACTGCCCATTCCTCTTATCACTGAGGAAATGGAAGACAGTGAATAGGGAGGCAGTCAGCTTAATCTGAGAAACTTCCTTAAATTGAGAAGAGACTGAAGTAAATTTGACCCAGAGAAAAGGCTGAATTGAGGACCCTGAAGTTTGCAATTCTAAACAAGTCTTGACTTCTTTCTGATATATTCTTGCCAAAGGCAACATAACTGAGGTTACCTTAGACATTTTACCCAGAAAACATTGCCAGCCATGCTACAGGCAAAATTACAAGACATAATTTATCTTGGGCATTCTTCAAATAACTTCTCTCACCTCTTCACCCTCCCATTGGCAATACCAGCGTACAGGAATCGTTTGAAGTCTACACAGCCTGTAATAGTCTACAAACTGGGGACTACAAACGTGAGCGATCCATAGAGCCACTCATTAAATCCTCAGGCCTGTGGTTCAGTAGGAAAAAGCGAACGCTTTCACAGAGATATTAATGAGGACAATTAAATTTACTGGCAACCTAGAATTCTTCCTTACCTATATACACCTTATATTGTAGAAGAATTGGTTTCCTCAGTTCCCACAGAGTACTGAGATTTGGCTATCAGAGTGCAGAATGAAGGTCAATTTACATAAATCCTCTTTCAAAGTATCCACATTTTGAAAGAGGTCTCTTTTAAAATAAAAATCTCCCTTGGGGGGAAAAAAATCTCGCAGGTGAAGTTCTTTCAGTAGTGAAGCCTCTCTGGTCCTTCCAAGTTTTAACCTGAAAGTCTGAATATATGCTCCCATAACCAACGCTTTCCTTCCGTCGAAAGTTGATGGAATGAAATGTCTTGGAATTGAAGTTTTAGTAATTCGAATTGCTGGAGAGAAAACAAGAAATACCTGAGGGGAAAGATGTGCAAATTTCTAGTTTGGGGTTTGGAAACGTGGAGAACGGTCGCCACCTTCTGGCAGGAGGTGGAAACGGGGGAAAGCCAGGGCTGGCAAAACAAAACAAAACAAAACAAAAAACCATTGCTCCCTTTTCAAAGCCTTTTGAGCGTTCCGCTTCCGCGCCGACAGATTTCCCGAGACCCGCCTCCTTCCAGAGGTTCTGCCCACTCTGAGCGCCCTGGGCAATATGATTGACAGGGGAACGGTCCGGTCCGTTACATAAACTCGTCACTCCGGAAACAGTGACCCGATTCTTCCGGGTCCGCTCTCTCCCAGCATCCTTTGCCTTCCGGCTGTGCCGAGTCCTGTCCGGCCAGTCCCGCCTTGGGCGCCCATTTCGAGCTCGAGTTTCAAGCTCGGCTTTCCGGGATCAGATTTTTCCCGGAGTGGGTTCCTAGGCAGCGGCCATGGGGGCAGGAATGGCGCAGCTGGAGGGTTACTACTTTTCGGCTGCCCTGAGCTGCACCTTTTTAGTGTCCTGCCTCCTCTTCTCCGCCTTCAGCCGGGCGCTGCGCGAGCCCTACATGGACGAGACCTTCCACCTGCCGCAGGCGCAGCGCTACTGTGAGGGCCGCTTCGCCCTCTCGCAGGTGGGGTCCTCGCCGCTCCCTGCCCCGGGGACGGACAGGGCCGAGCGCCCGCTTCTCCGTCCCGGCCTTACCGCTCCCCGTTCCGCCTTCCTCGCCTGGAAACAGGAAAGGACCCGGGTGATCTTTTGTTCTTGCCTCTGAGATCTGTGAAACATTTGTTGAATGAATGAATAAACAGATCCGGCTCGTAGGAAGGGATGATCTGGGAGAATAGTTACTGGGGAATGAGTTGCTGCCTCTTTTACCGATGTATATCCCACTTTGTCTTCCCCAGTGTCAACCCTAGAGGCATTTGGTGCTCTTTGGAAATGTCAGAACCCTTCACTTTAACTCACCTCTCAAGCACCTCACTGCGTATTTGGGGGGTAGAATAAAGTGAAGCAGGGCCATCTTAAGCTGCCCCAAAGTGATAATTTGCTCTAATTCCATCCTTGGGTTTTCTGAATATATATTCTGACTATAAATATAAGTACAAAAACAAACATCACTCCTCCTCTGGTGACACAATTTAGGGTACTGGTTAGAAATGTAAAGCTTGTTGTCTGCTAGAAATATAGTCTGTTGTCTGCTATTTACTAGTTTTAGGACCTTGGACATTTTCTAAGTTTTGGGTTACTCATCTGCAAAGTGACAGTAGGGCATCTTGCAGTAATAATCACAGAGGGTCTGGCACAGATCCGGGTTTAGTATGTGTTAGCTGTCATGGTGGAGCCTGTGGTATACGCTGTCCCGACACTTCTTCCTTTCTAAGCTTATCACATTACAGCCAGTCTTTCCATGCGTTTTAAAATTGGAGCATTTGCAAATAAGTCACAAAAATCCAGGCCCTCTGAAGAGCATTTTATTTTTCTTGGAAAATCAAAATGGATTTTAAGCTGTTGTATATTGGTTGGATGTGTCTTAACAATCACAAAGCAAGTGCAAGGGTGAAAAATAAACAAAACTTTTCCTGAGAGAAGACATCTCTTCCAAGGACTTACTTAACCTTGACGTGGAATAATTATGTCAACATTCTTCATTGTTAGTAAAGATGACACTTGAGTGTTATGTTTGTGTCTGTCCTGTCCATATTACTTGCTTTTGTTTCATTGTCTGCCTTTCACTTTCAAGTGGGATCCCATGATTACCACCTTGCCTGGCTTATACCTGGTGTCAGTTGGAGCTGTCAAACCTGCCAGTTGGATCTTCGGATGGTCTGAACATGTTGTCTGCTCTATTGGGATGCTCAGATTTGTCAACCTTCTCTTCAGCGTTGGCAACTTCTATTTACTGTATTTGCTTTTCCGCAAGGTACAACCTAGAAACAAGGTATGTTTCAGATTCACTTATTACATGTTTTGTTAGTTGGGTCCACAATTTTGATGAATTGATTTTGTGAGATTTGGTGGAAAATGTTGTTAACACTTAGTATTTGTATATACTTTGTAAAGACAGATGCAAATCTTCCACCAATGGAGGATTGTGTTTAAATATTTGAATGTTTCTTTTTTATTTGTAAAATGTGAAGTAGCAATCTGCGAGTGAATCAAAGCAGTTTAATAAATATTTAGTGAATTTATTTCATGTGCTAAGCACTGAGACTACAGAGATAAATGAGACAGTCTTTGCTGCATAGAACTTATTATCTTTAGAGGAAATGGACTTTGTCTGAGGAATTTTGACGTAACTTAACAATATAGGTCCTGGAGGTAGATTACATGGGTTTGAATTGTATCCCTGTACTAGTTTTGTTACCCTTGGCAGTTATCCCTGCGTGGCTTCAAGTCTTCATTTATTAAAGAAAAATGATAATAGACTCTACCTCATGGAACTGTTCAGAAAGAATAAATGGAAAGGACTTAGAATAGTGCTTGATATATAAGGAAGACTCAGGAAATGTTCACTGTAATAATTATTTTGAAGTGATTTCAATAGTGTCAATGATAAGGGGGAGGTGGGCACAAGATGGTATAAGGATACAGAGGAGGAGCAGTTAGGGTAGCAACTGTGGCAGAGAGGAAAGTAGGTGGCATTGTGTAAGGATTCACAAAGTAGATGGCACCAGAGCTGAGTTTTGATTAACAAATAAGGCTCTAGGGTGGAGAATTAATCCTGACAGGAGAAACAACGTAAGCAAAACTTGAAAGGCATTGAGGAACCAGGTGCAGGGAATTGCTGATTTGAAATTACAGGATTATAAAATGCAGGGATGTGAGGCTGGAGAAGTAGGTTATGGATGTCCTTGTACGTTAAGAAGAGGACTTTGAACTTCATCTGGTATGTGATAGAGGGACCTGAAGGGATTCAAGGGAATGGCATGCTGTGATTTTATTTCAAATTCTGAAATAGCCTGTCAGAAGAACTAGAAGAAGATACATAACTTTAGACTGGGCTCACTCTTTTCAGAAAATCCTAAAACAATTATAGGATAAATAGTAGTATAAATGCTATGTGTATATTTACATTTTCCCTAGTGTAGCGTTTGGAAGGATATCTCTAAAGGAAACTGGTGATGAGGGTACTAAGATATGATAAGCTCAGGGAAGTGGAACCACCTGAACTATGTTCTCTACATCTCCATATTCTGCATAGAATTTAGCTCAGTGTCTTTCAGTCAGTAAATCCTTAACTAATCATTGAATAATTCAAAATATTCGAATTATTATTAGAAGCTTTGGCACACAATAACATGTATTAGTGGCTCCCAAATTGATAGCTATAACAAAAACATGCCAGGAAGTGTCCTTTTAGGTGTTTTTGCAAAGGCAGAAATAGGATTAATGTTGAATAATTTTATTTAAATATTTGCATAATTTTTCAATAATTCTTTTCCTTAGCTCAGCAAGTTGTATATTTATTTAATGATGAAAATAATTTCAACTGTGTTCTTCTTCCTCCAAGGCTGCCTCAAGTATCCAGAGGATCCTGTCAACGTTAACTTTAGCAGTATTTCCCACACTTTATTTTTTTAACTTTCTTTATTATACAGAAGTAGGCTCCATGTTTTTTACTCTTTTTGCATATTTGATGTGTCTTTATGGAAATCATAAAACTTCAGCGTTGCTTGGATTTTGTGGCTTCATGTTTCGTCAAACAAATATCATCTGGGCTGTCTTCTGCGCGGGAAATGTCATTGCACAAAAGTTGACTGAAGCCTGGAAGACTGAGCTACAAAAGAAGAAAGAAGAGAGACTTCCCCTTATTAAAGGGCCATTTTCAGAATTCAGAAAAATTCTTCAATTTCTATGGGCTTATTCCATGTCCTTTAAGAACTTGAGTGTGCTCTTCCTGTTGACGTGGCCATACGTCCTTCTGGGGTTCCTGTTCTGTGTTTTTGTGGTGGTTAACGGTGGTATAGTAATTGGTGATCGGAGTAGTCACGAAGCCTGCCTTCATTTTCCTCAGCTGTTCTACTTTTTCTCTTTTACTCTCTTTTTTTCCTTTCCTCACCTATTGTCTCCTAACAAAATTAAGACCTTTCTTTGCTTGGTTTGGAAACGCCGAATTCAGTTTTTGGGGATTACCTTAGTCTCTGTATTTTTAGTTTGGAAATTCACTTACGTTCATAAATACTTGCTGGCAGACAATAGACATTATACATTCTATGTGTGGAAAAGAATTTTTCAAAGACATGAAATCGTGAAATATTTGTTAGTTCCAGTCTATATATTTGCTGGTTGGAGTATAGCTGACTCATTGAAATCAAAATCAGTTTTCTGGAATTTAATGTTTTTCATATGCTTGTTCACTGTTATAGTTCCTCAGAAACTGCTAGAATTCCGTTATTTTGTTTTACCGTATGTTATTTATAGGCTTAACATACCTCTCCCAACCACATCCAGACTTCTTTGTGAACTGGCTTGCTATGCAGTTGTTAATATTCTAACTTTTTATGTATTTCTAAATAAGACTTTTCAGTGGCCAAATAGTCAGGACATACAAAGGTTTATGTGGTAATGTCAAGGATATTTTGAACTCAGAATAGACTTAATAATTATACTATTACCACATTGAACAACTGAATAGCTAAAAATTAAGGAATTTCTTTTAGGTACAAAAGGGATCATCAAATCACGTTAGATTTTTTGTATATGTTATAAACATATATAACAAATCTAAGGAAGTTAAGTGGTAAAAGAACTGAGAAAGGTTTCCTCAAAAGCCTGAATAATGAGAAAATTAAATTGTTTACAATTGTTTCATAATATCTCTCTGGTTCTGCTGGCTGCTAAAAAGCTTGGAAATATTTTAAGTATACAAGTATAAGAAAACTTGGATGCTTCACTGCAAACAGTTTATTAATTATCTTCAGAAAGAAGTAGCCAAGGATTGGAAAAATATTTACAAATAATCAGGTAATATTCTTGACTGAAATGTTGCTTTACATTTCAGTAATTGTAATTTAATCGTGTCAGAATAGACTCACATAGTAAATTATAAATTAGAGGCTCATATCTGCTAACATAGGAATCAACTTTTCTTTATTTAAAATTAAGAAATGATGAAGCTCTGTCACTAATTCCTAATATTTATAATGGCCAAAGATAAATTGTGTTGATTAGAGTACCTTTCACAGGGGATTTCTTTCTGAAATAAATTATTGTATTAATTTCTTAGGGTTGCCATAACAAATGACCACAAATTTGTCTGAGAAATGTTTCTCTGACAGTTCTGGAGGCTGGAAGTCTACACTCAGAGGTTGGTGGGGTGGTTGCTTCTGGAGGATGTGAGGGAGAATCTGGTCGTGCCTCTCTCCAGGGCCCTGGTGGTTGTCTACGATCCCTGCAGTTCCTCAGCTGTGGACACTTCCCCACAGTCTCTGCCTGTGTTCACTGGGCCTTCCCTCTGTCTGCTCTTTATCTCATAAGGACAATGCCTTTGGGTTTAAGGCCCACCCTAGTCCAGGATCTCTTTGAAGGTCCTTAGTTACATCTAAAAAGACCCCTTCTCCGAGTAAGTCTGCATTCACAGCTTCTGAGTAGATACATCTTTTTTATGGGAAGCTTTTCAATCCCCTACAGTTACTAACGGACATTTTAGGTTAAACCTCATAAGATTTTTGGAAGATAAGATCTTTAAACAATTTTTTAAAGATGAAATATAATCTTTAAAACTTGTCACCATTTGAATATAATGACAAATTATATTTCTGGGGTACAAAGTGAAGTTACGATTTTTGAATACAGTGTGGAATGATTAAATCAAGATAATTTATCACCTCAAATATCTGACATTTTTGTGACAAGAACATGTGAGATTTACCCAGTGATAGTGAAATGTACAGTGTTCAGTTGCTTGCTGTCTTCCTCAGGTGCAGTTCATCTCACATTGGTGTATTCCTCCTGCGGCTTTGTGCCCCTTGATTATCATCTCCGCATTCCTCTCACCCCCCCTGCCTCTGGGAACCACCATTCTACTGTCTGTTTCTTTGAGTTTGTTTTTGGTCCCACATATAAGTGAGAACATGAGCTATTACGTTACTTAGCTTAAAATAATGTCTTCCAAGTTCATCCATTTTGTTGCAAATGACAGAATTTCTTCCATTTTGAAGACTTAACAGTATTCTATTGTGTACATATAACCACGTGTTCTTTAGGCATTCGTCCACTGATGGACTTAGAGTTGTCTTCGTAACTTGGCTGCTGTGGCAGCCTGCATGGACGTGGTGTGCAGACCTCTCTTTGACAATCAGATTTCATATTTCTTCGGTAACTACCCAGAAGTAGGATTCTGGATCAGGAGATAATATCTTTGCTGAGATCTTTTAAATACAATTTCATTTTTACTGAGGGGTTAAAAAAACAACTTCTGAGATGAAGTAATTGTACAGCTAATGAGGTAACTGGTATTCAATTTCATTATCCAAAAGAAAGTTAGAATTAAAGAAAGTTGAGGAATCGTTTGATCTAATTTTATTTTGTAGATTGGGGAACAAGTTCTGAAGTAGGATCTTTTGTGTTTTGGATTCTGTGTTTACTCTTTTAAGTGATCTGGTGGGTTGTTATTACATTAGAGGAAAGTGTTATTTGGGCATGTATCTTGGGCATGTACACTAAGAATTATGAATAGATTCATCTTTTAACCTAATTTTATGTTTCTAAATAGCTCTAACTGTGAACAAAGTTTTTTTTCCCTCATTGTTGGATTATTCTTTCTTTGTATTTTGAATGAGTAGGTTTACAACATATTCTGCAGTTTCAAACATAAAATTGTGTGCAGTTGAAAATTACAAGTATATTTTTGAGTAATAAGTACAGAGCATTCTTTTATTGTACTCTATTTAGTACTTAGAAAGGAGATTGACTGTAGTTATAACAGTGATTGCAGGACAAATGTGTTTTACCCAGACTTTTTTTTATTAATTTAATGGGAAAGCAAACTTACAGAAATTATGCTTTCACCTGAATTGACTACAATGGAGAACTCAATCCAGGAAGTCAAAATTGAGAAAAAAACCTGTAATTTAGGAAAAATAACTTACTTTTCTGACACTCCTAACACAAGGCTTTGTGTTTAGGAATATTTCAGAGAGGAAAAAGCTTTCCACTCTGATCTAGTTTGGCAAAAATGAGGAATACATTCCACCCCGTAAGTGAAGAAGATGGCTTTTTTGGAGAGATCAATTTTCTAGTTCATTTATAAGTGTTGAGTCTCTGCTGATGTAAGGATGTTTTGGAGAAAATCCACATTCAGTGAGAAACAGATTAATATTCCACATATTCCATAAAATACATAAAATACAGTACTTGACATTTTAAGAAAATAATGTCATGAATTAAAAGGTGCTGTTTTTCACAGTGTATTACTTTAAAACAGGAATGCTTATAAGTAACTATTGAGTTTAAGATAAATGTCTTGGTTAACTCTTTTTAGGCAGGGCAAAGATGGCCATTTGCTAGTGAATTTTCCAAGGCACTATCCCAAACATCCTAATGAAGTTATTCACGTGAAACAACTGAGAAGGCCAGTCATTTGTAGGTCTGTAGATCATTCTAAATTATATTTGTGGTTTGAACTTTTTTCAAGAGTCATCAAGTAGATTATTTGTCATGAATTTTTAAAAATTAAAAAACTGAATTTCTTGTTCAAAAGTTGATAATAGAAAAAATACATATGTTGCCCTTTTAGAACGCCAGTGGAGCCTTGCAGTTACTGTTACTGAAATTTGTGAGTGAGATTATTTTAAAGAGTGTTGTAAAAAGATAACAGTCCTTAAGCTGTTCTAGGTTCAATTATCATTCATTTTTACCTTATACGAAATTCTATACATATAGAACATTATCTTTAGGTAGCATTAGTAAGATTCCAGTGTACTGTATATTTCCTCATGTTTATGTTTTCTTTCAGTGGATAGCCAGAAATCTTTTGACCTGCATCTGAGTAGATATGTAAATGGTTTGGAAATACGGTGTTCCTGAGTTCAAACACAGCATGTCATTTTGACAAGAGAAATTATTTTAGCTGTCTGGCCTTTTCTTTTGCAGAGTTATTTCTAGAATGTGCTTAGCCTATCATAAAATACCTTAATCTGATAGCTTAAAGTAACTTATTTCCAGTAATTAAATAGCTTCATGTAATGTGTTTCTAGTTTGAATGGAACTGACCCTTAACTTGACATCATTTTCCTTATAATTGTCTGAAATGAGGAAAGTAAAAGGGATCCACGTTTTTTATTTGCACCCCCTAAAGAGTGGACTGTTATTTTGGACCCTCTTTTAAATAAAATATATGTTCATTATAAATAAATATGTTAGAGAAAAATGATTACCTTTGAAGCAATTAGAATTTCTTTAAAAAGTGAAACAAGAAATGTGATGTAAAAATCACATTTTATAAGTGTGATTTGAAATACGATAGGAAAAGTTTTTTCTAAAGGAAATTTAAATATGACTTTGGAAGCATGGACTTACAGAAAAAGCATTTAACATGGCGGGTGGAGTATTAAGATTTTTATATTTGTTTGTGGCTGTGGAATCAGTAAAGCAAGTAGTTTAGACTTTGGTCCTCATTTCAAATGAGAATAAAGTTTTTCGTAACTCTAGTGAGTGTCTGGTGTGGGTCTAGCCTTATATCAAAATGGACTCATTCCCTGCCACCTAGTCATAAAGTTCATAAATATGTCATATGATAAATACTGAATAAACGTACACTGAATGAAGGTCTTAGTATTCAGTGAAGTGAATTTCCTGGAAAAAATATACGATGTCACCATAGCTAATTTTAGTAAATAAAAAATGTTTCATAGTAAGAGTCACTTTTTTCTACTTTATTTCCTGACCTGGTGTTAAAATGTTTTATCTGCATTAACATGTAATGCTTTTTACATGTATTTACTTGTAGATATGTTATATGTTGTTTTTATATAATAGGTTGTGATTTTAAAAGTATTGTTTATTTAAAATAAGTAACTTTCAACCATTAAATTATAGCAAGAGTAGAACTCTTTCTTCATGATTGTAAGACTTTAAAGAGAAAAGCAATTTTAGCTAACTACAATATTTTGTGTTACTTTAGGTTACATTTTATCATTCTAGTAATAACTATCTTTTGCTAAGTGTTCTTTTTTATGTGTCCAAATGTTGATGACAAATATTTACAATATACTAAAACTTGTTGAGAAAATTATAATAAAAATGGATAGATTGATGTTATTTAAAATATACTATAAAATGCTTTAAGATTTGAAAACTATTTCTAGGGTAAGAAATTGTCACAGTGAAGTAATCCAATAATATCTTTATATTGTGCTTTTTTAAAAAGTGAGCTTTTGATGAATTGAGTATTAATTTAACAGTCCATCACTATCAGACTAAAAGAAGATATAGCATTTTTCCAAGAAGAAAAATGTTAAACGTTGTATTGATTTTCACTATAAAACTTGATGAGCTTAGTTTAGTTGAAGCATACACGTGTATATTGCACATACAAGATGATGAAGACGGAGGAAAAGTACTAACGGTTGCTGTCATTTACTGAACACCTGTAATGTGTTACCATTTACACGGGTTGGTTTGTGAATATCGTCTCGTCTGATGTTATTCATACATAGGAGGTAGACACTGACTTCTAGGTGACTACTGGAGAAACTGAAGGTCAAACAGATCAGACCAGGGTCTACACTGTCACTCAATGACCATAGATAGGACCTATTCCCAAACTTGTGAGTTTTTGACTATCATACTCTACCTCACTAGGGAAGGTTTTAATGAAAAAAAGTGGAATATGGAGAAAGGCGATAATGTATCCATATATTAGTCAAACCATTCATGACATATTATTTTTATATTGGATATAGTGTCTTTTTAAAATTCAAGAACTATTTAAAGGTTCATAACAACATGATTAGTGCTCACAGTTTTGTTGCAAGGCAAATGGCTAAAAGGCATTTGGGATCCCAAGGCAAATGGGATGCTTAACTTGGAAAAGCAGGGGCTCTGTAGCTCTCCTGAAGAACAATTATTTGAGAAGATTGGGCATATTCCTTATTGCCTGAAGGGTAGATTAAGGGTCCACAGTTAGATTTCAACTCCTGAAAAACATACATTTTCTCATCATTTAATTTCTTCATGGGATAGACTCAGTAAGTTTCCCACTCATTAAATGTAAGATTCCTATTTTTTGGAGAAGCTTCGGAAGAGTTCATAAAGCCAGTAGACAGAATAAAATGTCTCAAACAAGTCTCAGAACGGTGTGGTTTTAAATACATAAGTCTGTTACAGCTAATATTTTTTACATTAATTGTTAAGTCATGGTCAAGTATTTCTGGTGACTTATATACTATCTGATTTTAAATTTCTGAACAAAAGCTGTACTTTTAACTCTGTTACTCTGTTTTAGAAAAATAATTTGAGAATTGGAGATATACAAGTTAGTAAGAAGTATTTTAGCTATAATATTTGGGAGTATTGGTAGTACAATATTTATTTTTTATTTTTTTTTAATTTCTCTTATATTAGTGAAAAAAAATGTGCTGTCTGTAAAGGGTTTTCTTCTGTGATAAATAAGAGTGAGCACATCGATAAAAACGTTTAAGGTTATATTCACTAGGTGGGGATGATATGCTCCATTTCCAGGGGTTCTTATTCAGCTTTGTTAGTCTGGATCAGACTTTTTTATAATTTTGTATTGGTTTGAACCACAAAAATTTATAGTCATTTATACCTGTTTATTATAATATCATTCAAAAATTTTCCAGAGTTGTATGAAAATAAGGCAAATGTAAAAATTCACTTGTGTGTATTATAACCATGTGGTAGCTAATCTAACCTAATAAACATTCCCATATGATATTTTTTACTTCCTATGGCACAGTCAGGATCTTTTCCCACAAACAATGAATGATGACAACAAATTTGAAAACTTATATAACATTGTATCAGTCACTATTTTAAGTGCTTTGCCTACATTATCTCATTTAATTATCATAAGAGCTCTGAAGTCAGTACTGTTATTAATACTCTACACATGAGGAGACTTAATATAGAGAGATTAAATATTTTTCCTAAGATTGCAAAATAACTGGCTGAGCTGAGATTCATACATAGGCAGTCTGACTCCAGAATCCACGTTTTTAACTCTCTCGATTTGGGGGAGAAAGGCACAAAGTCTGCCTTCAAATTCGTGACATTTTAGAAAGGAAAGTTGTCATATAGACTGTGACTGTTGTTCCTTTTGTATAGGTCAGAACAAGGAGGTGCACGTTAATTTTTGCTTTTCCAGAGACAGAAAAGTCTTCCATCTGCCATTGTGTCCTCCATTTCTGTTTTTATCACCACGCTTCTAATTTATAATGCGCATGTACATATGAATTCAAAGGAGAAAAATACAAAACAACCTAGGACTGAAGTCTTCAGCAATATTAATTTACGTTGAAATAAAACCCTTTTGTTTTTAATTAGAAGCCCTCCAGCTATCAAATGGGTGAGTTTAGTTGTTTGAAAATTAATACTCACTTTCTCAAGAGTGACTACCATTTGGAAGCAAATTGCTGGTTAAGCATGACATACATTGGACTTTTTAAGAATTGTCTGGAATTACTTAATCTTTTGTATTTGATAATGTATGATGTTCTACATGCTTTTAAGTGTTACATTTTGTTAGCCTCTCTTCTCCAAAATGAAAATGTGTATTTGAATTTGAAAATTATGTTGTGAGTTCATGTCCTTTAAACTGCTTTTTCAGTGAACCTATTCTTTGTAAGAATAAGAGGCAGACTTTTTTCCATTGTAAAAAGTTTGTACAAATATCATGTTTTTATTTTGTCAGAAAATAAACTCATGTTTGATAGTATTTTATATTTTGTTGCATCTACTTAACACTTTCTCTTACTCTACACTGAGCGCCAGCAGTATTTTCTTTTCCTCCTACTGTCCTGTTAGCCATTTTCTCCCCATTTACTGCTCACCTAATCCTGTTATTAGTCTTCCTGAAATAATAGAACTAAGCATTTCTAAGAATCCATGTTGACTGCCCATCTCTGAGCATCTAATCTTTTATTTTCATAATAATACAAGATAAATTACTAGTGGATCACCTTGAACTGGAGGGGACTTGATTTCTTTGTTAGGCCAACTATGGGAAAGTGCAAAGTGTTTACTGAGCACATCTAATTTAGCAAGACTCCCCTCAAACTTTGGTTCTCAGGATAAAGAGAAGAAGGAAGTGATCTCTGCTGTTTTCAGACTGCCAGCTCTTCCTGTCAAGGGACTTCTGGTGGTTTCCCCTGCTCTCACGCAGCAGCTCAGAGGGTGGCCCAGGCCTGATCCATGGATTTGGGGCGTTCTCCTTTTCTGTGACTCCCTCTTTTCTGGAATTTCCCTTCCTCATTTATAGCCACTCCGGCAGTCCTAACTCCTATCACCTCACTCCTCAAACCTAAGTTTCATGAACATGGATCCCACCCAGTGAGATCTTTCGGGTAGGTCCATCCAGTTACTCCTTTCTCTTGTTTGCTCTTCACTGCTTTCAAATAATATATATTGTTTCCTTTTTAAATTAGTCAATCTATGGGAGAGTAAATATGATAAAAGTTCCTCTGCCATTACCTGCCTGGGAACCGTGTCTTAACTGTAGTTGATGAGTACTGTGTGCAGTCTTTATGTTTATAGATAAGGAAATTGAGGTGGTTACCTTTGCTTTGAAAGACTAAAAAGGAGAGTTCATGAAAATAGTTCAGGTGGGCACAGGTTTTAAAATACAGACGTCTAGTAGGGACTTCTAGTACTGCATCATAATATTTGTAATTCACGACAATGACCACTTGAGGGCACCTGGCTGAAAAAATGGTATCGCAAAACACAAAGGTAAATCTTGCTCTAGACAAGAAGAACTCATCTTCCAGTTGGTGGCTAACTGGTGCAGAGTATAATACCATTATTGCAGGAAGTAGGGAAATGGCATTTTAAAAAGCAGTCTAGGCAGAATAAAGGCACAGACCGAAATCGAACAGTAAAGCTACCCTGCGCTTGAGAAATAGATGTTGGCAGTGCTCAACATTTATGCAGTGCTTGTGTTGAACATAGATTAATTTATTGAAGCCTCATAACAACTCCATGAGGCAAATGCCATTTTGAGCCCCACTTTATTGATGAGGAAAGTAAGGCACGGGGATAGAAATAGTTTGCAAACTTAGAAGATTTGAGTCCAGCACCTGCCCTCTTAACCACAAGGACTCCTGCCAAACTTGTGTAATCTGAGGGCCTGTGCTTCAAAGGAGCTGAGGTCATTTGGAGATAGAAAGTAAGAACAACAGTATCACGCGGCGTCGAGTCTCAAGCGCTTCCTGGAGCTCTGACTAGGTCAAGAGTCATGTGACAGCAGCTTGCAGAGGACCCTGTCTTTGAAGCTGTCCCTGAAGTGACAGCAGAGAGAAGCGGGCAGACCAGAAACCCAGGCATGGAGATTGATCCTGCGGGAGGAAGGGGTTCATCATGGCAGGTGACCTAAAGCGATTACTGTATAGAAAGTCACCAAGTGCTGAAGACTTCATGCTATTGTTGTGTCTGATAGAAATGGAGTACCTGTTATTAAAGTAGCCAATGATAATGCTCCAGAACATGCTTTGAGACCTGGTTTCTTATCTATTCTTGCCCTTG
>CAUYON010130475.1:0-15615 GCA_963573935.1 Arctocebus calabarensis | reverse complement strand
TCCCAGGGCTTTGCCCAGCTGTGGGCTTACAGCAGGTAGCACCACCTTCCCATCCTGCCTGACCTGGGTGAGAGCTCAGCATCTCTTGGTCTGGTCTCCACATTCCCACAATTGCTACTGTGCACTCTGCATAGCCCTTGGGGCAGCCTCCAACCCTGCCGCCTGCCCTGATAGCCAGGTTTTCTCCTAGGACACCAAATGTTGTTTTTGCTGGTGTTCTGGTTTCAAAGTTGCTTAGGTTTTGAGTGATCTGCCCCCAAGTCTACTTCCCAATCCGCAGAGCATAGATTTTTCAGGAATACGTGTATTGTATTATAACAGGAACACATGTATTTGACCTCATTAGAAGCATATACCTAGTAATTGTTTTTAATGGTTTGGTAAATTCAGGGAAAGATGAAATCGTCCTCATTTATTGCAACTCCTGGAATGTAGAACATTACTTCGGGACTTAAGAGCTTTTTACTGGCTGGGCACAAAGGCTCACACCTGTAATCCTAGCCCTTCAAGAGGTTGAGGTAGGAGGATTGATTGATTGAGGCCAGGAGTTTGAGACCAGCCTGGGCAACATAGTGAGAGACCATCTTTACAAAGAAATAAAAATAACTGGGTGTGGTGACAGGTGTGTCCCAGCTACACAGGAGGCTAAGTCAGGAGGATCTCTTGAACCCACAAATAGGAAGTTACACTGAACTATGATTATGCCATTGCACTATAGCCTGGGTGACAGAGTGAGAGTCTCTAAAAATATATAAGAAGGAAGGAAGGACGATCTTTTCACAGAGGGCTTTCTTTTTGGGGGGGGAACAGAGTTTCATTATGTTGTCCTTGGTAGAGTGCTGTGGCTTCACAGCTCACAGCAACCTTCAACTCTTGGGCTTAAGTGATTCTCTTGCCTCAGTCTCCCAAGTAGCTGGGACTACAGGCACCCACCACAACACCCAGCTATTTCTTTTGTTGCAGTTGTCATTGTTGTTTAGCTGGCCGGGGCTGGGTTTGAACCTGCCAGCCCTAGTGTAAGTGGCTGGCACCGTAACCACTGTGCTACGGGCACCGAACCCACAGAGGACTTTCTTTACATTTTATATTCCCACTGCAACTATCACAGTTATTTGAATCAATGCCTGTTCATTGATACTAATGTTCAATAAATAGTCGTTGACTATCCTCAGATCCAGACTGTCTCATTCCAGATCAGTCTGGTTCCTTCATTCCAAACATTCAGGAGCCGCTTCGCCATTCTTCTACCCTTTTCCCCACACGTGATTGCATTTCACAGGCGATCATTGGTATGCTATATTCTTTTCTCGAATGTCTTGCCCTTTTCTCAAACTCTGGTTCAAGCCAACCTTTCCCCTGCTCAGTCCTGCACCCTTGGTGCCACCTCAGCTCCCTGGCCCAATTGTCCACTCCCATGAACTTAGGAAACCATTTATACCTGGTCCTCTCTTGTAAAACCTCCAAAACCTGTTTCTTCACCCACATTCTCTCAGCTAATGATTTTGCTGCCCATTTCATAGAGAAAATAAAAGCAATCAAGAGAAAAGTTGCCCCAGCTCCCACCAAGACATTTATCCACCTTGCTCGGCCCTGCACCTGTCCACATGCATCCCACATCCCTTCCCGGGACTATGGATGAACTGTCATGTTTCTGTCCAAGACCAGCCTCTCTTCTTGGGTTCCATATTTTGGTTATAAAGTGAGGGCTTTTTTTTTTTTTTTTTTTGAGACAGAGTCTCACTTTATCCCCCTGGATAGAGTGCTATGGCGTCACAGCTCACAGCAACCTCAAACTCTTGGGCCCAAGCGATTCTCTTACCTCAGCCTCCCGAGTAGCTGGGACTTCAGGCACCCGCCACAACGCCTGGCTGTTTTAGAGACAAGGGCTTGCTCTAGCTCCAGCTGGTCTCGAATTCCTGAGCTCAGGCAATACACCTGCCTCGTCACCCAGAGTGCTGGGATTACAGGTGTGAGCCCCCATGCCAAAATGAGGGCTATTTTGTACTGATTTTCAGATGAGAAATGAAGAAAGAAACTCTTTCTTAGATAAAAAGGTAGAACAATTAGCAGATGCCCTCTATTTGCTTCAACCAGGATTAAGAGAACAGAAGGAGAAAGCAGGCATTTCCTGCCACATATCAGAAAGCAAGAGAGGGTTGCCATGATTTAGTTTAGATGAATTATCATGGTAGACACAAAGCACAACCTGCCTCCATCCAACAAAGAAGATGTAAAACAGAAGCCACCTCATCAGTGGGAAAGGCAAGAAAATTATGAAGACAAGTGATGTATTTGTTCTGATTTCAGATCCTCCACATGTATTTCTATTCTGAGTCCATGGACAGAACATTAAATATAACTGAGACATATTCACACTTAAAGAAAGTAACTTCATTGGACTCCCATGTAATCTACAATATGTTTTTAAGGGATGGAAATCGAGTCTATCTGAAGTACTTCGCCCTCAAGTATTCTGCAGGGTGTTGACATCATTTTGAATTATGAATGATGTACACAGCTAGTGGTGCAAAGATTTAGGAACCAGAAACAGAAATGGACTCATGCATTAATTTCATGTGTTTGAAAGCCCTGTGACACAGGAAAACAAATTCCATTTGTAATTCTTACTACGGAAGATATATATATACACACACACACACACATGCATTTACATATATATATATATATAAATGATTTGGGGCCAGGATATTTTTGTATTTAGCAACTTTCAAACGAAAAATAAGAATAAATTATAAAAAAACTATAAAATCTAATGGATTAAAACAATGAGGTGTTTTTGTTCTTAAATCATTTGGCCCTGTATCATATAGTGTAAATATAAAAACTACTTAGCTTACTAAATCGCTTAACTCTAATTTAGCTTGCTAAATCACATAACCGTGATTTAGTTTTACATGTTGGTTTAGAGCTACTCTTCAGCTTGCTAATGTGAGGGAAGCTGTGAAGAATAGTAAATATGATTTCTTTTGGTTAAACGTCACCAGCCTTCTGTTTCCTTTTTGTTTTCTAAATTCCATAATTGTGGACATCCGTAAATTTAAGTGGATTAAATCTAATTTGCAATTTCTGCAAAAAAACAATTTTTTTTTAACTTTCATCATTGCCAAATTATGTGGTTTAGTATTTTTTTCTCTATATAAAAATGAAAGAAAACAGCAACATCTGTTTTTGTTTTCTCAGAAATTCCTAAGCAGGAATAAATGTATTCAAAACATCATTAATTTTCCCATCAAGAAGATTAAATTTTCTCAGCCCTAACATTGGTAGTGTTTCTTAGCACATGTAGCTACTTTATAGCAGTAATTCTCGGCAGAGAGCAGCTAATATGCCTTCTACAGAAAATAGATCATAGTAAAGACAACTACTAAAAATAGAGGAATTTTTCCAAGCAATCCTCCAATACTTATTTCTAAGGTCAGGTGAATGTATCTTTGAGACTGTGGGACTTGGACCTCACCTTTTAAATACATCAAAAGACAAACATAGGAAAAAAGCAATTATCCATGTATAGGTTTTCAGGGGGAAAAAAATATTCTTTAGGCAAGCCTGGGAGAAGGGTCTGGTTTGAATTGTCCCTGGAGGAGGAAGTACATTTTAATTGCTTCATGTCTGCATTTTTTTTAATTTCAGAGTATTACAGGGGCACACACGCTTTGATTATATAAGTCGCTTTTGTACAGGCCGAGTCAAAGTTGTCAGTATGCCCTTCACTCACATGGTGTTCACTGCACCTGTTAGGTGTGACTTCACCCATCCTCTCCTTCCCCTCCCACCTGCTGGATTTTCGTTGAGTTTTACTTCCATGTGTGCATATAAGTGTTGATCGATTAGTTCCGATTTATACTGAGGACATGTGGTGTTTGTTTTCCCTTTCTCGTGATACTTAGAAGAAACTCTTGTAGACAGACTGTTGGGGCGATAGCAGAATAGCACCACTTCTATGGAAGGTCTGGAGATACCTCAAAGACCTAAAAGTAGGCCTACCATTTGATCCAGCAGTCCCACTACTGGGGACTTAGCCAAATGAAAAAAAGATGTTTTATTAAAAAACATTTAAAAGATGCATGCCTGTGTTTTGACCCATGGGTACATGTGTTGATTAGAGCAGGTGGTTGATAAGTGCTTCAGCCTGTGGTTGTGGCCCGGTGCCTCGCCCACACTCTTACCACCACACACACCCTTCACACCCTTCAGATGCTATGAGTAAACTGCAGGAACTTCATACACGCTTCATCTGTTCACTACGGAGTGTTTTCAAGGTCAAGTTAGGTGGCAACAAGATACAAAAGGCAGTTTCCCAACTGCTCAGAACCTAACCCGAACTTTCGGAAAGGAAGAAATGTTACCAATATTATGGCATCTGTCCCCTTTCCCATCCTTCTCATCATTTTTTTAATAACAATGAGTCTCAAGACCAGGTGCATTGACTCATGGTTGTAATCCTAGCACTCAGCCGAGGCAGGTGGATTGCTTGAGCTCAAGAGTTCAAGACCAGCCTGAGCAAGAACAAGAACCCATCTCTACTTAAAAATATATATATATAGAAAAAGCTAGCTGAGTGTTGTGACGGGCACC
Source organism: Arctocebus calabarensis (assembly GCA_963573935.1). NCBI lineage: Eukaryota > Metazoa > Chordata > Mammalia > Primates > Lorisidae > Arctocebus > Arctocebus calabarensis. The sequence goes on along the minus strand of CAUYON010130475.1, from coordinate 11,019 downwards.
TGTAGTCCCAGCTGCTCGGAAGGGTGAGGTAAAGAGGTTGCTGTGAGTTATGGCACCACAACACTCTACCCAGAGTGACAAAGTGAGACTCTGTCTCAAGAAAAATAAAAAAATAATGATGAGTCTTATTGCAAATTACCATAACCAACCCTAGACAGATAGATGTGCTATAAGAAAACCCACAGCCTCCCTGCATCACTCATGCATTAATTCTCTTACACTACCTCAAAATCATAGTCCTTCTGGGGGATCAGGCAGTTTAATAACTGAGAAGTTGCCTAGAAAAGCCAGTGATATCCTGTGTCCTTACTGAAGATAAGCAAGCTTGGCTCTCATCAACTTCTAAATTTGAAATGAGGGAACTAGCGGTTTGATTGAGAATTCAATTCAATAGAATTATTTTGAAGTTGGAATAAAAAATAAATGAGATCCATCATTTGCTTACAAGCCTCCAGAACAGCTTCTCTGTCCACATACATTTCACTTAATTCACCTCTGATTGCCACTGTGCTCTGTTGTAACATGGTCTGGCTCTCACGAAGGCCCCTCGGTGACACTGTGCCACAGTAGACTCTGTGAACCTTCAAAGAATTGTAAATTAACCACCTTGGTTTCATCTGGTGTCTTCAGACTCTTGGGTTTGCTTTCCAGCTCAGCCAAAAAGAAGAATTTATTATAAAAATATAAGCTTGGCTGTCAATCAAGAAATGTTTGCAGGCTCTTCTAAGACAGAACCAGAACAAGTAACAGGGAATGATGTTGGGAAAGAAAGACGTCAGACCTTCTTTGGTTGTTTGTTTTCTGTGTCTGCTACCAGAATGTCAAATCTCTGACTGCTAACCAAAATTTCCTTTAATCGTTGTGAATTGGTTTCCCCGCCTCTATATTCGTAGCCCCTGAAACAAATGCCTGGCATCCGAGTAAGTTGAGACCGAGTGAGTTCACAGAACACATTCTTACTGAAATTTGCAGAAAAATAGCGTTTATAACCTTAATCTCAGTGGCCTTCTCCAGTTGCTGAAATTGACTGGCTGCACTGTGGCTTTATCCTCAGCTCGTGGTCAAGGTGCACATGAATGACAACAGCACAAAGTCACTAATGGTGGATGAGCGGCAGTCCGCCCGAGATGTTCTGGACAACCTCTTTGAGAAGACTCATTGTGACTGCAATGTAGACTGGTGTCTCTATGAAACATACCCGGAACTCCAAATCGGTGAGTCCCGCCGTTCTGGCAATGGGCTAAAGCTGAAGTCTTCCTCCATTGTGTGAGTCAAGGAGAGAAATGAAAGCCTTCCTTTAAGTTTACATTCATGGATATGAATTCACATATTCATAATTGTCTTTACAGTTTTAAGGAGTGATGTTTTAGAATATGCATCATAGATCTCACAATTTCATTCAAACTGTTTAATCATCCTGATTGCCCTCCTCACAGAATTTTCTACCACCTAGTATTATTTAAAGGGAAAAAATGCTAATATGAGAAAATATGGGTACAGTGGTACATCTCTAGTCCCAACTACTCAGGAGGCTGAGGCAGGAGGATTGCAGTGTGCAATGATCATGTCTGTGAATGGCCCCTGCAGTTCAGCCTGGGCAACATAGCAAGACCTCATTTCTTTTCTTTTTTTCTTTTCTTTTCTTTTTTTTTTTTAAGACAGGGTCTCACTTTGTGGCCCCAGACTAGAGTGCTCTGGCATCATAGCTCCTCGAAACCTCGAACTCCTGGGATCAAGTAATCCTCTTGCCTCATCCTCCCGAGTAGCTGGGACTACAGGCACAACTCCTGACTAATTTTTCTATTTTTAGCAGAGACGGGGTCTCACCCTTGCTCAGACTGGTTTCGAACTCTGGAGCTCAAACAATCGACCACCTCAGACTCCCAGAGTGCTAGGATTACAGATGTGAGCCATCGTGCTCTACCAAGACCTTATTTCTGAGAGAAAAGAAAGAAAGAAGAAAGAAAAAAAAAATGCGATCGCTGATCGTTGTCGCTGTATTAGGGATTCTTCCACCTCTGTTTTGTGGAGGATAAATTGAAAACCTGACGCTAAAATATAAACATAATGGGAATGTTACAGTATGAATCATGTGAGAATTAAGAATCTTAGAAACCTGATAAAAACCACAAAGCATTATGTTTAACTCAAAAATAGCCTGTTTCTCAGAAACCCTGAGGTCTTGGGTCTAAAAATAGCTTTTCTTATTTTATCAGAGAGGTTTTTTGAAGACCACGAAAATGTTGTTGAAGTCTTATCAGACTGGACAAGAGACACAGAAAATAAAGTATTATTTTTGGAAAAAGAAGAAAAATATGCTGTATTTAAAAACCCCCAGGTAAGATGACATATATGTTGTTAAATCATATAAAATAGGGAGGATTTGTTTAAGATCACCTGTGTAACAAACCACACTATTCAATCTCACAGGATACCACACATGTTTTCTTTTCAAATACATGCAAACTCCAGTCTTGGGCCATATATAAACTAAGGGCCCTTTGAAATACTCAGAAAGAAAAGAATCCACTTTGCTTCTTTTCATTCGTGGTCTACAACGTATGTATCTGTTTTTGTCTAATCCTTCTCTCCTGTTCCTGTTTCTGTTTAGCTTCCTTCGTCCATTTAGTTACGAGTCCTTCCCCTTTGAAAGATGTTCTTTTCTTGGTTGTTTGTATTTGACTGTTATTGATCGGTTGTTAACTGGGCTAAGTAAAGGAGCACCTGAAAAAATTGTGCAAAATATTGTGATCTCATCCTCCAAATAATCTACGCAAGTAAAAAGCATCGTTCTTTGAAAATGATTCCCTTAAGTCATGTGTCCAAGGGTGTTCCCAAGATCTCAAAAAACTGTCATTGCATCAGGGTCGTTACATTTTCTTTTAGGAATGTCAGAAATGGAAGAAAAGTGTTATCCAAACACCTACACGGAAGATGTGGGGATGTTTATTAGGAGGTAGATTTTATAGAATATGGTGATAGATTGGCTGCTAAGATAATAGAAAGACATAGAAGGAGATAGGGGTGATGATCCCTGGTTACAGGCAAGAAAATGGGTAGATTCTGGGGGCTTGAGAGGAAGGAGAAAGCACAAGAAAAGAAACAAGTCCAGAGAGGAACGTGATGAGCGTGTTTCTAAACATGCTGAGTTTTTCCCTCACCTTCAAAAATAATCTCTTTTAGGCTTGGTGCCTGTGGCTAAAGTAGCTAAGGCGCCAGCCGCATACACCTGAGCTGGCGGGTTCAAATCCAGCCTGGGCCCCCCAAACAACAATGATGCCTGCAACCAAAAAATAATAATAATAATAATCTCTTTTTACTGACCGCATATTTAGCATGATATTTCGCATTTCACTTAATTATTTTCTATCAGGTGAGCAAAATTTTATCTACAAATGTTAAATATATGTCCGTAATTTTTCCTTGGGTTGTTTTCCTTTCTTTTGAGATAGTGGAAATCTCTCCATTGCTGAGATATCCCCCCATCTAACCTTTTATCAGCCTTTAAGGCATTTACAAAGGGAGAAAGTAATTGGACTTTGGTCACTGTCCTTATTATCCCCGGAAGCTTTCCTTTTGGGAAAGGGACTTTTCTCTGTGATTGCAAAGTGAAGCTTCTAGAGATAAGGATACGGATAGGAATTGACTTCAATTCTTAAGGTGTCAAACATAAGAGTTTATTTTCTCAGGAAGTTTATAACAAAGGCTACTTGTTATCAAATGCAGAGAGAATAAACTCCCTGATGATCCAGGGGAAAAAGAAATTGCTAGAAACAATAATAAACTATTTCTATTTACTTACTACCTGCTAGGCTAGATGCTACATTATCTTCAATCTTTACAACTAGGAGGGTTAAGAAGGATATATTTTTATTCCTCCTTTACAAATGAGAAAACTGAGGCTCAGCACCCATAGCACGGTGGTTACAGCACCTGCCACATACACCGAGGGAGCTGGGTTCAAATCCAGCCTCAGGCCAGCTAAACAACAATGACAACTGCAACAAAAAATAGCCGGGCATTGTGGTGGGCGCCTATAGTCCCAGCTAGCTGGGAGGCTGGGAGGCTGAGGCAAGCGAATCGCTTAAGCCCAAGGGTTTGAGGTTGCTGTGAGCTGTGACGCCACGGCACTCAGTAGGGTGACAGCTTGAGACTCTGTCTCAAAAAAAAAAAAATAAAAATAAGAAAACTGACATCAAAGATAGGCCTTTGTTTGATCTTGTGATTATCATTGAGGGTGTTGATGAGCAATTATCACCAGTTAATTATTCTGTCTGGAGCACTCCAGACTGTAGGAAACCCAGAATGAAATCAGCAGACTTAGCAACTGTGAGGATCCTCAGACAAGATAAACTGAATACAGCTATCAGGACAATACCACAAATGGAATCGGTTGGCTCTGAGAAGTTACAAAAGTAGCTCCGTTTGGCGCAGTGAGAAAAAGCCGATCTCAAGAGGTGTAGATCAGAAGAAGCCCCAGCTTACTATTCTGTGTTCTGTACAAAGCTGCAAGCAAAGGCCTGGCCCAGCTCACCATTCCTTGAGACCCGTGTGCTGTCTAACAATCACATGTCCCGCATGGTAAATGGCATCCTCTATCTACGCCCCTCGGAAACGAGAGTGCTACTCTTACAGATCTGCACGTGTACGTTCTAGAGTGCTTGAAAATTCAAATTCTGTCTTTCTCCTTGGAATCTGCATTCACGACTTCAAAGTCAGTCTTTTTTGTCCTTGGCCCACCCCCAGCCCCTTTGATGGCTAAAAGAGGGTGCTGTGGTTTGAATGTGTCCCCCCAAAGTTCCTGTGTTGGAAACTTAATTGCCAATGTAACAGTATTAAGAGGTGGGGTCTTTAAGAAATGATTGGGTTATGATGGCAAGGCCCTAAAGAATGGTTAATGCCCTTATCTCAGAAGTAAATTAGTTCTCCCAGAATTAAGTCCGTCGTCACAAGGGCAGCTTGTTATAAAAGCAAGTTTAGCTCACACTTGCAGTCCTTTTCACACTTACTCTTCCACTTTTCTGCTCTGTTATGGCATGGTCTGAAAGCCCTCATCAGAGGCTACCACCATGCCCGTGGCCTCCCCATCCTCCAAAACTGTGAGCCAAATAATTTTCTGCTGGGTGCAGTGGCTCATGCCTATAATCGTAGCACTCCGGGAGGCCGAGGTGGATGGACCGTCTGAGCTCAGGAGTTTGAGACCATCCTGAGCAAGAGCAAGATCCCATCTCTACTAAAAATAGAAAAACTAGCCTGGCGTTGTGGCATGGAGCCTGTAGTCCCAGCTACTTGAGAGGCTGAGGCAAGAGGATCGCTTGAGCCCAAGAGTTTGAGGTTGGTGTGAGCTATGATGCCACAACACTGTACCCAGGACAAGAGAGTGAGACTCTGTCTCAAAATAATAAATAAATAATTTTTATCCCATACTTTGTTCCGGTGTGGTTATGGTTTACGGTTGGCTGTATGAGTGAGGACTAGAGAGAGAAACACAATTCCTTCCTGCTCTCAGGCGCAGAATGGAAGGCACCGTGGTAGAAAATTACCTCCCAGCATCTTCCTCCCATTCCCTTCCAACCTCCCTCTACCTGAGCAGAAGACTTGAGGTTACCGATTGTTGACCATCCAAGACCAGGCATGGCTGAGAGGGAAGCCACAGAGTAATCACTTTTATGGTCCTCAGTGTGGGCTGCTGTGTTAGAGAACGGTCTCCCCGTGGCTTCCATGCCCCGGATCTCCCACCAGCCAGTGTGGGCTTATGCACATATTAGTCAATGTCTGAGGCATTAAAAAAAGTCCACCTCTGAATCCCAGCAGCTCACAGCAACAGAATTGCCACTCTGCTGTGGTCTGCAGCTTATCTGCCTGTGGCTCCAGAATGTAAGACGTCCTAGGACAGCACAGACCTGTGATATATTCTTCCCATGGTGAGTGACAAGAGTGTAGGCAACCAATGGGAAATACACTATGACCCTCCAGTCCTCTGCTCAGAATTGATGATTTGTCTTTTCCCGCACTCATGCGATTGACCAAAGCAAGTGACGTGGCCAGACTCAGCATCAGGGAGGCAAGGAAATAAGCTCCGTCCGCTCTGGAGAAAGTGACGGCCACCTGAACACATGCAAAAAAGCAGGACGGTGCTGGTCTGATCTCCATTCAGGTGGGCTGTGCTAATCCCACAGGCCAAACCAGACTGGCTCTTCCCTGGTACTCCACAGACACCCCCTGTTTAGCAACCTCTGTGCCTTTGTGGATGCTTCTTCTCCTGCCTGGAATGCTATCCTTATTCTTTATTCCCTTAGTTGAATATGGAACATCTTTCAAGGCCTGATGCAAACCTTGATCTCCTCTGCAAAGTTTTCCTAAGCATCTCCGCTCATAGTAATCTCTTCCTCTCTGAAAATCTCTCAAACGTGGCCCGTTTTTTACACAGTGTCATATCTCTCCCCACCTCTGGAGGGCCATGGTCATCCTTCCTTCTGTCATCTGAGGATATTTATCGTCTCAGTGTGATGGCAAGCTCCTTAAGGACAGGGACATTTTGCATGCGTGAGGGTACTCACAAACATTTCTTCGTGGACTCATAACTGCTTGCTTCATTTACTCTTGATTCTAAGAAGGTGACATTTTGTAAGTAGTGTATTTTCTCTGTTTCTTTGTATGCAGCTGTCCCCACATCTCACACCCGCAGAAGCTGTGAGAAAAGACGGCTGGGACCCAAAGTCTCATTTTCTATTTAAAAAGTTTCCTTACTGCTCATTTCAGGACAGCTAGTGATTAAATGTTGAGTTCCCCTGCTTGTGACAAAGCAGCCCACACTGAGTGGGCTGCCTACACCACAGGTGAAAGCCGTGACCTGGGGGCAGTCAGTCTGATTGAGAGGACTGCCCTCCTCCAGCTCAGATTTACTTTGTGGCTTTGCTTTTTATGTACAATGAAAACAAAACACAGGGTAGCACCATCACTCAGAAGGGAAAAAGTTGTTCAGAAGCTGAAAATATAAGGGATGTTGTCAGAGAAAGCCACACTATAGACCCCGACTCTTTCAAGCACCTTTGTAAACTGTGGCTTTGCACAGTTTAGACGGGCTCTTCCCTTCCCTGTCCCTGCGGGGGGTGACAGGTGCTTCCCTTTCTCAGATGATGATGGGAAACATGCTGTGCTGTCTTCACCACACTGTTCATTCTTACACCATCCGCGATTCAGATATCTCACCCTTTCAGTCAAGGTTTGCTTTTTAGCAGCAATCTGTGTATTCACACTTATGATAAAGTCATCATATGTTGGGTCACATTTTCTTATTGTGGGAAAATATATATAACAGAATTTATCATGTTAATCATTTATAAGCGTAATCTTTGGTGGTATTAAGTACATTCACATTATTGTCTGGGTTTTCTCCCATAGTACTTATAGTATTATTTTTAGATAGGGTCTTGCTATGTTGTCCTGTTTGGACTCCAACTCCTAGGCTCAATCAATCCTCCCACCTCAGCCTCCGGAGTAATGGGGAGTGCAGGAATGCACCACCATGCCTGACTCTGTACTTAGAGCATTTTTAATGCTGAGAAAAAAATTTTAAGTACTCAAAGCTCTGTCACTAATTAGCCTCAGGTGAACCCCTTAATCCTCTCTTTCTTTCTTACTTTCTTTCACTTTGTCACCCTCAGTAGAGTGCCTGGTGTGGTGTCATAGCTCACAGCAACCTCAAACTCTTGGGCTCAAATAATCCTGTTGCTTCAGCCTTCCAAGTAGCTGGGACTACAGATGTCTGCCACAACATCTGGCTATTTTATTATTATTTTTTTTTTTTTTAAAGACAGGGTCACACTCTAGCTCAGGCTGATCTTGAACTCCTAAGCTCAGGCAATTCACCCACCTTGGCCTCCCAGGGTACTGGGATTACAGATGTGAGCCACTGCACCCAGCCTTAATCCTCTGTATCCTTATCTATAAAATAGCAATAGCAATAGTGCCTAGTTATGGTGTTCTTGTAAGGTTGAAATGAAAAACACATCTGTATAGCCTTAGCACAGAGTTCTGACAAGTGGTGTGTTACTCATTATGATTAGCTGGAATCTTTAAGCCAAATATGTAAAATCAAAATGGTTTTCTGAATCCTGTATTATCACACAAAGTGCTTTCCTTTCAAATAAAAAGTCAAAGCAAAAAGATCTTGAAAAAAACATATTAAAAGAAAACTTCTTTTAATAAGAATTATCAAAGAAATTATTATTTCCAGATGGTGCCTGTGGCTCAAAGGAATAGAGCACCGGCCCCATATACCAGAGGTGGTGGGTTCAAACCCAGCCCTGGCCAAAAACTGCAAAAAAAAAAAAAAAGAAATTATTATTTCCCCTATTTAAGTCAGCACATCACCACTTTTATGCATCCTATTTCTAGTAGATACCATGAATCTGTACATTTTATTTGCACAAGGTTTGCCTCCTAACTTTCTGTCCAGTATACTCAAACGTCACTGCACATAAAAATCATCCAGGAAGCACATTGGAATGCACATTCCCAGGCCTTATGCCAGAGATTCCAGTTCAGCAGGTCAGGAGCCCAGGAATGTGCATTTCTCTAAATAACCAGGCTCACACTTGGAGAAATATTCCTATAGTATAAATAAACATTTGTGTCTGGGTTTAGGAGGGTCCTTGATTTAGTCATTGTGCTCTGAGATGTATTTTCTACTTTTATTACCAATATATATTTATGTTATTTTATAAAACGCCATGTCTCCAAATAAAACTCTATGATAGTAGTAATTCATAATATTCACTCTGAGTATGGATTCTTCTGCTGTACTGATTATGTCAAAACTTGGTCCTGAGTGCTGGTGATTTTTTGGAACTCATATACTGTTTATTTTCATTGATATTCTGCATTAGCAAGACATAATACAATGATTACTACAAACCATGCTTAGCGATGGACCATGTGTCCATTTTTCAGGGCTTTCATTTTTTTTTAATTTATAATTTTTTTTTTTTGAGACAGAGTCTCACTTTGTCACCCTCAGTAGAGCGCTGTGGCATCACAGCTCACAGCAACCTCCAACTCTGGGGCTTAAGCAATTCTCTCACCTCAGCCCCCCAAGTAGCTGGGACTACAGACGCCTTCCACAACTCCGTACTATTTTTAGAGATGGGGTCTCGCTCTAGCTCAGGCTGGTCTTGAACTTTGGAGCTCAGGCAATCCACCCACCTCATCCTCCCAGTTGTCACTACTTTTAAACCACAGTCTGCCTTTGTTTAAGCTGGCTATCTTTCTAGAAATTCCCTCACTCTGTCTGTCCCACAAGTTGCCAACTAGCAAACTTTTTGTTGTGATCCAACCCATAATTTTGATTTTTACTTATTTATTTTTATTTTTGAGACAGAGTCTTACTCAGTCACCCTCGGGTAGAGTGCTGTGGTGTCATCATAGTTCACAGCAGCCTCAAACTCTCAGGCTCAAGTGATCGTCTTGCCTCAGCCTCTTGAGTAGCTGGAAGTACAGGTGCCCACCACAAAGCCCAGCTATTTTTAAAGACGGGGCTCACTCTTGCTCAGGTGATCCACTTGCCTTGGCCTTCCAGAGTGCTAGATTACAAGCATAAAGCACTGCACCCAGCTCCACCCATGGAGTTTTTTAAAAAATAAGTAAATAAAAAGTTGCTAACATTTACAGAAATCCAGATTTCAGCCTTTTCTTTATAAGCCAGACTCTCTAGTGCACAAAGCCTTGGGCTCTCCCATGGCACCCCCTGGCGAGAGAAGTTCCTCCTTCACACAGGACATAGGTTCCACATTCATTCCAGCCCCAGGCGCTTCCCAGTGCCTTAGAGGCTCTCAGCCTCCAGAATTTGGCAAGTATCATTCTAGAATTGGGTCCCCATCCCCCCAGCAACTGACTCGTACTGGTTTGTGTCCTGTTAGGAGCCAGGCCACACAGCAGGAGGGAGAGGTGGGTAAGCAAGAGAAGCTTCATCTGTATTTATAGCTGCTCCCCATCACCAGCATCATCGCCTGAGCTCCGCCTCCCATCAGATCCCACCCACCTCACACACACGTGAGCTCCGCCTCCCATCAGATCCCACCCACCTCACACACATGAGCTCCACCTCCCATCAGATCCCACCTACCTCACACACATGAGCTCCACCTCCCATCAGATCCCACCTACCTCACACACGTGAGCTCCGCCTCCCATCAGATCTCACCCACCTCACACATGTGAGCTCCCACCCATCAGATACCACCCACCTAACACCTGAGCTCTGCCTCCCATCAGATCCCACCCACCTCACACATGAGCTCCGCCTCCTATCAGATCCCACCCACCTCACACACGTGAGCTCCGCCTCCCATCAGATCCCACCCACCTCACACACATGAGCTCCCCCCATCAGATCCCACCCACCTAACACATGAGCTCTGCCTCCCATCAGATCCCACCCACCTCACACATGAGCTACGCCTCCTATCAGATCCCACCCACTTCACACACATGAGCTCTGCCTCCCATCAGACCCCACCCACCTCACACATACACCCTCATCTGTGGAAAAATTGTCCATGAAATTGGTCACTGGTGCCAAAAAATGTTGGGAACCTTTGTCAAGAACATGGAATTTAACAGCTAAATGACATGGTATTTTTTGCTAGTATTTTCTATCTTATGTTTCCTAATTGTGCCCTGTGGGAGGGAGGGAAGGTTTTCCTCCAGCCTCAGTGATGCAGTTACCTGCATTTCAGAAGGTCCCGGTGGGGACTGATTAGTCTCTGGTTACCTGTTCACTGCACCTGCGAACATCTCTCTCCAGCAAGACCGTGAGTTCCTTGCAGTGTCTCCCAGGGTAATGAAGACTTACTGAATCCATCTTTTATCATTCTTTTTAGAATTTCTACCTAAATAACAAAGGGAAGAAAGAAGGCAAGGAAACCAACGAGAAAATGAATGCTAAGAACAAGGAAAGTTTACTTGAGGTAAGCGTAATTTTACAGAGAGGAAGAAACGAGAAGGATTTTTGTTGTA
>CAUYON010130471.1:0-23415 GCA_963573935.1 Arctocebus calabarensis | reverse complement strand
AAGTATCTCAAGAATGGAAGAAAAAGTATCCAATGTACTCAGCCCTAATATGAAGCTAATTTATAGCTTTCATATAAAGGCTAAAACCCAATTATAGCACAAGAATACAGGGAAAAGGGAAAGGGAGGGGAGGGGAGGGGGAGGATGGGTGGAGGCAGGGCAATTAGTGGGATCACACCTATGGTGCATCTTAGAAGGGTACTGGTGAAACTTATTAAATGTAGAGTATCAATGTCTTTATATAGTGATCAAGAAAATGCCATGAAGGCTATCTCTAACAGTACGATCAAAACATTTCTAATATGTATATGAAGCACATTCTGCCATATGATTGCACCAATGTACACAATTATGATTTAATAAAATTATTTAAAAAAATAAAAATAAAATAAAATAAAAAGTATTAATAAAAATAAAAGGATTTGTTCTATAACATTTGGATTCAATCAAAGGCAACACCTAAGGACCTAGAAGGTAATGTGTGGATTTCAGGCCACAGGTTCCCCACCCTGGTCCAGATCTTCACACTCTGAAATGTCCAAGCACATTAACATCTGTACCTTAAATAAAGTTGAACATACAGTGAACAAAATAGCACATTCCGACATGTTAGGAAACCCATTAAGTAGATGAATAATAATATTTTAAAGTTTCCTTTTCCTCTACATTCCCCTTCTAGAAATTATCTCTACGTGTTACTATCATATATGTGTTTCTAAAGCCATTATACAGAGGCTGGGTGCAGTGGCTCACGCTGGGTGCTTGTAATCCTAGCACTCTGGGAGGCCAAGGAAGGTGGATTGCCTGAGCTCCCAGGTTTGAGACCAGCCTGAGCAAGAGTGAGACCCCATCTGTTAAAAAAAAAAAAAAAGCCAAGCATTATGGTGGATACCTATAGTCCCAGCTAGTTGGGAGTCTGAGGCAAGAGAATCACATGAGCTCAAGAGTTTGAGGTTGCTGTGAACTATAATGCCATAGCACTCTACTGAGCGCCACAAAGTAAGACTGTCTCAAAGAAATAAATAAATACATATATTAATACATAAATAAAGCAAGCCACTATACCATCTCTTTAATTCAGAAACCACAATATATTCCTACTATTTTTTTAATCAAAGTCAAAGTCTTTGACCCTGGCCTAGAGGCCTCACCAACTTTACATATTTTCCCTCCTTGATTCAGGGTACTCCCTGCCACTCTTACTTCACTCCATCAACTGGTTTCTTCACTGTGCACATGACATTCTTCCCAATCTGCTGTACCCATTGTACAATCTCTAAAGTCTTGCTATTATTGCAATGTACATATAATCTGGCACTTCCGTATAGATGATTTTTCCATTCATTATTGTAGATATACATATATCATCCTTTTCTCTCCCCATTAGATTACCAGCTCTCCAAGGGAGACGACCTGCCTTCCAGTGCCCCGCAAAGTACTAGATCACTGTACACAATTAGAAATCATCTGCATTAATTTGATGACTTGTGACAATAGCAGAAATGAATAGAAAATAACAGAGATGTGCCAAAGCAGAATGTGGAAAACAATGTTAAAAGATTTTTAATCATTTAAAAACAATAAAATCTTCCTTATGCCTTCTTAAAAACAGAGGATATATTTTTTCAGATAAACTGATATATTTTTTCAGTGACTTCACCCCCATAAGAGAAGATCAATGTATATCCAGAACAAAATTAAAGTGTACGTGTGGATTTGCACCAAAATGAAATTTCAGGCTTTCCTGGGGAAAGTGACACTCATGGAGAGGGGACAATGCACGCTTCTTAAGAAGTGGGTAAAACATAAGCTGTCAACATCAATATGAACCCCCAAGAAGAGAGGAGCGTGAGGAGGTGGCTTCACGCAATTCTAACCCACAGCCCTCTGGAGCCTCAGTAACAGACCCACAGTTCACTCAGTTGAATCAACAGGATGATCTATGTATATATGACTTAATAAAAAAAATAATAATAAATAAATAAAGTAAGAAAGAATCCATGTCGCTAACACAACCCAGAACAAAACTCTTCATAATAGACTCAGCCACATAGCGACGAACCATGCTGTAATGATTCATGTGCCAAAAACCCCAGGCTGCAAATTCCCTTCAGGAAACTCTCCAGTAACTTTGCATTTAGAGAAATATTGATTTTAATATCATTTATACATGATGAAAGAGATTCCAGATGGATTTTGCCCTTTTATATGCCTACAGTCAATATTAAGTGTTAAGTAACTAAAATGTATTGTTACAATGAAATTTGTGCAGCTAATAAACCCTCCTCTTTAACTGACTGGAACAAATTATATTTATATAGAGGACTAAAAGACAATGCCTCCCCTGAAGGCCTTCTAAAATAGAAAGTAATTGTGTTCCAGACTCTATGGGTGACAACATATTTATCCCATGGTGATAAAATTTTAATGGATCAAGACTTTTTGATTCATATTTTCATAGAAGACCTGAGTACTCATTCACAGCCCCATTTTCTCCAAAAAAAAAAAAAATCAAATATCCACATTTTCAAAGCTTTTTGTGACCAACAGCAGCAGAAGTAAAATTTACTGTTTACCACTCTTCACTCCTGGGCAGAACACTCAGGTATGACACTATTCAACTCCAGGAGAAACAAAAGGACCTCAAATGCAGTGACCTCCCTGATGAAGCCTCCTCTGGAAAAGAAGCAAATTACAGACCAACTTCAAGATATTGCTGTTCCACGAGATTGATTATATCCTAGGACCAAAGTAAAGTATCTCAAGAATGGGGGATAAAGTGTCCAATGTATTCAATATTATTATGAAACCAATATATAGTCACCCACACTTTCATATGAAAAATAAAACATAACTATAGACCAGGATGAAGGAGGGAAGAGGAGGGGGAGGCTGGGTGGAGGGAGGGTAATCAGTGGGACCTCACCTATGTTGCATTTTGTAAGGGTACATGTCAAATCTATTAAGAGTAGAGTATAAATGTCTTAACACAATAGTTAAGTTCATGAGGTGAAGGCTATGTTAACCAGTTTGATGTAAGCATTCCAAATTGTATATAAAATCAACACATTGTACCCCATAAATGCATTAATGTATACTGTTTTTATTTAACAAAAAAAGAAGAGAAAAAAAGTGTTTCTTTCAATATGTGCCTTTACATAACAATTAAAATGAAATTTGTGGAATTCTTATGAAATACATAAATGCAAAAGAGCAGCCTTTGCTATGATAATGTAATGTTTGAAGTGACAATGTTTATTTCTCTGCATCATTTAAGTATTTTCCTTATTTCACCATTTCTCTTTGTGAGGATCACTATGGCCACTCAATGATTTGCTTGAAATGTGCAACCCTTCACGCAGGCAAGTGTCTTGGCAGAAATGTCACTGTTTGGTTAGATCACACTGATGCATAACTGTGCAGACTAACTCTATATTTCTGTTAAGCAATTCTGTTCCCCCATGGAATGCTTTATAATTCATCTATAACTTTAATATTTAGAAGACAAGATACTAATAATAAAAGAACACCAAAAAAAATTGTCAAGCCATTTGATGATTTTCATATAAGAACACACTTTTTGGAACACCTTTGTAGTGTCTCTTCAAGCAGAATGAAGGAGAAAAATAAAGCATGACTCAATTCAGGCAGAAACATACACAGACTTTGTGTGACCTTGAGCAAATCGTCTGACTGCTCTGTATGTCAGATTTTCCTTCTGTGAGAATATCTGGCTTTACTAACTAAAAATATTTGTATATTATGAGAATAAAATAAACTCCTAAATACACAAATATAAATAAGTAAACATATATATGTGCAACATTTTATATAAATTAAAGTAGAAACATTTTAAATTTGACAAGAGTTATCAAATGATTTGAAAATATTCATATTTCTCATCTCAGTAATCATACATCTAAAAAACCTATCTTTTTTGTTTGTTTGTTTGTTTTGTTTTTTTTTTTGAGACAGAGCCTCAAGCTGTCACCCTAGATAGAGTGCTGTAGCATCACAGCTCACAGCCCCCTCCAATTCCTAGGCTCAAGCAAGTCTCTTGCCTCCGCCTCCCAAGTAGCTGGGACTACAAGCGCCTGCCACAACGCCCGGCCATTTCTTTGTTGCAGCCATCATTGTTGTTTGGTGGGCCCAGGCTGGATTCAAACCCGCCAGCTCAGGTGTACGTGGCTGGTGCCTTAGCCTGTTGAGCCACAGGTGCCAAGCCTAAAAAACCTATCTTAAGGAGATAATCAGAAGTTATCTAAGAATTCTACATAAGGATGTTTACTCCAGCCTGAGCAAGAGCAGAGACCCTGTCTTTAAAAATAGCCAGACATTGTGGCCAGCACCTGTAATCCCAGCCACTTAGGAGGCTGAAGCAAGAGGATGACTTAAACCCAAGAGTTTGAGGTTGCTGTGAGCTATGATGCTCCCGCACTCTACTGAGGGTGACAAAGTGGGACTTTGTCACATTAAAAAAAAAAAAAAAGAATGTTTACTATAGCACATTTTTATTTTTGAAAAAAAAAATGTAAACTGCCTAAATGATTACAAGAGTTTACAACATACAGATAAAGTTTTCAAAGATGGTTAATGACTTAGAAAAAATGATACAATATTACATTTAAAAGATTGTAAAATTTTATGTACATTATGATATCAATTTTGAAACATACATACTTATACATATAATGTACAAAGAAAATATATGAGTACCTTAACCATTTTTATTTCTAGGTGGTTCATCTTTCTCAATGTTCTAAAATAACCATATAGTACTTTTCAAATTTAAAAAGAAAAGAATAAATGTTATTTTGAAAGAAATCTTTACCCAGAATGAAAGAAAACTAAAGCAAAATTGGTATTTCATCATTTAAATTTGTTATGAGATAGATACCAAGCCAGGCTACCTATCTGGGGAATTCCTCTTCTCCCTGGGGTACTCAGAAGAGTGTAAGCCCCTCCTTGTGGAAATGCCACAGGACCACACCTCAGATGCAGATCTGAATCTCTTCCCCACCTACTGGTGCCCCAGCACCCCACTGGTACACCCCTCATCGCAACTGCACCTGGTCTGTGCAAGTCTGGTATCAATTTGGCCAGTATTTATGAAAAACTCCGGAAACTGCCCTCTGAATCAATTCCCTGGATTTAATATAAGGGCATATTCAAGGGCAAAATATTGTTCTCTAATTATGCAGTGTACTCTAATGAGGGTCAATTGGGGGAAAATCTCTCTGTTTCAATTTCATGACTAAACATCCTGCTCCTAAGCAAAAAAATGTTTGGTTTGAATACGTTACATATTCTTATAACTAATCCTGTTTGCCTCAACTTGTTGGCTGCTATAAAGTCTAGCATTCAATCTCTGGCATACCTCTGTCAAACAAACAAAAAAAATATGGGTTTAATATGCGACTCTTGCCTGGAGTTTTATTCTACTTTTAAGCATTCTCTTCCCCCTTTCCCTCTCTTTCCTCTGTTCTCTTTTGAACTGGTCACATTACATGTAAATCAGCTAGTAAAGCAAACAACTCAAAATCAGGTTCGTATTATTATTTTGTGTTATTACTATCATTTTCTGTACTATTTTACAATAACTTTATTTTTTCAATGTGAGAAATAAATGTAGCTTAATTGCTGAATTTATTTAATTTTTCTCTGTGGAGATAAAATAGTAATTCTACATTACATTTTTTTAAAAAAGCTTCAAATACTACAATTACTTGAGAGTGGTGCCTATTTTTTTCTCCAGATGGTTGGTGACTTGTCAAGAGGGCCACCATGTGAATGACACTGTTTTGTACTATAGCATAAAATGATTAGGAAGAAATTTTTATGTATTGTAAGGACAAAAATCTTAATTTACAGCAGCCACCATGTTTTAAAATATTCAGACATCTGTTCCATTTACATTGCAATGGCAAAGATACATTTTTTTCCTACTTGGCCAGCACTACAAATATCTGTTATTTACAAGCGTGTTGCCTCATCTATCAAGGTTGCTCAGAGCAGACAGCACTTAGTGACTAAGTAAGGCATGGCAAAGAATGATAAAAAAGAAAAATGATTCCGGCCATAGTTATGTTAATTCAGGAATGTCAGTGGTAAAATGTTAAATCTCCCATGAAGTAAGCATTTCCCAAAAGGAAGTTTGACCAGCAGCTCAACACATCCTCAATAAATATAATTAGCGCAGTCCGAGCAATCTTTGTACTAGGCATTTTGTGGTGGTGTTAGTTGGTTCTATATCAAAGTCTCAAATTAAACTGAGACCTCTAGAAACCCCAACAGACCAGCCCACAGTAAAATGAAATGGAGATTCTCTGACATATTTTCCAAGAGACATTTCATATCTAGCTTGGGGATTTTTTTTTCCTATTTTATTTATACTTCATTATACATCTGTCTAGGGCATCTCTCTAAAGGACATCTGGAGGGGAAAAGAGAATGCCATCAAATATCAGTCCCCTCAGAGCACTTCTAAATAAGGGCCTCTCCTGGACACTTAGGAATAAATGCACGTCTTCCCTCTCCCAGGTGTCCCCCAAGTGATTAAATAAAATGTAGTGAGGATATTTTGAGATATAAAGTAACTATGTGTAAGGAAATACCGATGTGACAAAAAATAGATGCAATAACTTTCCATTTAGACAGCTCCCAGGCAGCAGCGGCACCTACCTCCTGAGAAAGAGTCAGGTCTGAAAATTTTGCCCGGTGGTATGAAACTGTTATGGTGGAGCTTGGCTGACTTGGGGTCAAGGCTGGAAGGAGCAAAGAAGCTTGGACGATTGAGGCCAGACCAATGAGGAACTGAGTCAAGAGACATTAGCTAAGACAAGAGAGTCCCAACTGCTACCAACAGTTTATACGATCTTTCATCTTACAACATGGACTGAGTAGCTAAGCACCACTAATATTTATTCCAGGCCATCCATGAGGCCACAGGATTCCGAGGATTTATGAAATCCCCCCAGAGATACAATAATAATGATGATAGCAGCTCTCATTTAGCAGTACGCCTCTGTACCACGCACCATGCTGAGCATTTTATTTGCCTTTTCTCATTTATTGCTTCCTACACCCCAACTTTCCTGGGCCATGTTAACAGCAAAGACAGCACCCTCACCACTGGCTGCCGCCAGCCACCATCCCCTGCCAGCTTCCAAGGGGCAACCCCAAGGAGGCAAGCACCATTACTATTCCCACTTCACACTGGGGAGATTGAAGTTCAAAGAAGCTAAGTAACCAAGGACAGCAGGGCAGTTAGTGAACGGCAGAACCAGGCCTCATAACCACACTTTCAACCCTGTCTTAAATCTTATCAGAAGACAAGAGCAGGTGATTCATTACAAAAGTAATACAGATGGCCAACAAACTTATGATAAAAAATGTAATTTCTCTGGTAAAGAAAGAATGCAAATTAAACTGAAATAATATTTGTCATTGATCAAATTAGGGACATTTTATTTTATTGAATATTTTTATGAAGTAGTGAAGGTACTAATATCCTAGAGTAGAAGCTCAAAGTGATCGCTTTCTAGAACATGATTTTATAGTGTGAATTGTTTTAGCCAAAGTACAAAACTAACAATTCAGCTTCTAAGTTTTGACCTTAAGGGAAAAAAAAAAATAGGCCCTAATGTTTTGTATGTCTATATTTTCTAAGAACTGCGGACAGAACGATGAGCAAGATATACTTAGGCTCTGATCTTTTTGAGTTTAAGGATAATGAGGCTCATTATAATATCATTCACATAATAGCCAAAAAAATTGGAACTAACAAGGGTTGAGTAGAAAAACTACAGCACATTCATAAAATAAGTTGCAACCATAAATGGACTACTATACTGTAAAAGAATGTTTAAAGTGTTGGTAAATGTTCTTACTATTTCATTCAAAAATAGATTATAAAATACAGTGCTTTGAAACAGAATGCATGCTCAGCATAGTCCAAATTTTGTGCATTTTTAAATTTAATTTATTCACTTATTCAACAAATGTTTATTGAAAACATTTCATGGCAGGACCTAAGGAAACAGTTATAAACAAACAGATAAAGGCTGTGTTCTCATAGCGCTTACATTCTAATTAAAAAAGAGAGACAATAAACAAAAGTAATAAATACACATAACATTGAGTATTACAAGGAAGATGGAATAATAGAAGGTGACCAGGGAAGGATGCTCGCTGAGTCTGAGGGCAGACTTCAGGGCTGGCAAAAGCAAGATATATCACTAGGTGGCAGTACTGAGGTGAGGATAAGGCGCTGGAGTTGACAGGACGTTGACGGAAAGAGGGAAAGTAGGTGGGGAGAAAAGTCAGAGTACCAGATGGAAGGAAAGCTCAAAAGCGTGTCTAGGGACATGTGGCAGCCATGAAAACACTGCTCTTAGATGTCCAGCTGCAGCGAGCGTGTTGACCCGCGACGCAGCTGCCACACCAGTTGGCAGCCAGCCTTGCCTTTCCCCAGGCCGCTCTCAGCTGAAGGCCCCACAGATGCTCGGTCATGCCCATCAGTAGAGATGGAGACTCTGGCTCAAGACTCCACATTAGCCCCGGTGAAACGTCCTCAGAACTGCACCAAAGCCTAAGACTTCCTATCTAAACTTCCTATCTGCTGTCCCCCACAGGAGGCAGCCCTGCACTCCTTCAGCCTCCGTATTCTTTCCAGCTCCCTCCCCACTTTTTCAGACAGACATTCCCCCCCCCCCAATAAATGGGACTGGCCTCTAGTCTCATCTTAGTGTATCCTTCTCAGGGGCCTCGAACTTACAGCCATGTGGAGTTCCGAGGTGCTGATAAACACCTGGAGATAGATGCCTGGTGGGCACCGCAGAGCTCAGGGCTGGCGAAGGGGACACGAGGTGGGGCTATCAGCGCCCGGACGACATTGAAAGCCATGGGCCTAGATGCACTCATTTTACACAAACCTTCATTTCTTTTAGCTCCCAGATCCTCGTTGGCCACCTAGGCAGGACGACTGTAATACGTTACTTCACGCTAAGATGTGTTTTATGCTAGAATATTCCTTGCAAGGGCCAGCCCGGGTAAGAATGCCTACACTTTATGAGCCCCATGGAGTGAACCCAAAGGACCAACCTGCCCAGGTGGTCAAGTTCATGACAGCTGAGTGAGGGGGATGAGTTGGACCCTTTATCGCCTGTCAGAATCAGATTCCCTGTCACTTTCGACAAACTCAAATGTCTAACATTTCTTGTTTTTTTTCCTTTTGTTTTTATCCTCTAGTTTCTGCTCCCCACTCCAAACCATTCCTTCATCTTCTCATCCTTCTCTTTTTTATTTTCTTTCAGTAATTGCTATTTTCTTCCTAGAATGGGTTTCTAAGACATTTCACTAACTACACTGGGGAATATGCAGTTAAGACCCCTTCATCATCCTGCAAGTTAAAGTGCAAGGTCCTACCACTGGTCCTCAACCTTCCCAATGCCATGGCCCTTTAATACAGTTCCTGTGGGTCTCAACCCAAATAAGCCCTCAGAAAGTCTATTAGTTTAAGAAAGTTGTTAGAAAAAAAAATAAAAAATAAAAAAAAGAAAGTTGGTAGATACTTAGAAAAAGTGAAAAGGTATGGTGAATAGCAAGGAAATAATATGAATGTGGGACAGCAAAATTTAGACAAGGAGAAAAGAAATGTGATTAGAAAAGTTATTTATAGAAGAGTAATAGCCACTCTTTATTTTCTTATTTTCATGAGCATTTCTGGGAATAATATTCCCTAAATTCAATATTTCTGCTCATTTCTATCCGATGTTACGTTCAGCTCCTGTCAGCCTGCCTTCAACATGAGAATGTAGTTATTTCCTTTCTTTTCACATATACACAAGAGAGATACACATTCTCTTTGTAACAAAAAAATCAATAAACTAGATATAATGTTTACTAAAACAATATTACTAAAGTTAGCAAAAAATCATATCTATATTCTCTTAACTCATCTATAAATATTACTCATTTCTCAGTACTATTTTATTCCATTTACAGTGTGAGCATCTCCCCAAACCCTATAACCGAACATGTGATCCGGGAAGCATGAGAAGTCTTACAGAGGCAATAGAACAAGATATTAAAGATCCAGTTGTCCTCAGAAGTTTAAAATGTGTAGTCCCTAAAAATTGCATGATTTTAAAGGCCTGGGTCCATGGTACCATTTCACTTGGCCCAGGGGTGCCATTGCAACTAGCCCCTGGCTCCGCAGTACTAAAAATAGCTTAAAAAATACCTTTGAAAGGCTGCTGGAATTTTCTACTATGCTAAAGGACCAGTGGGAATTTTATAGTCAATCTAACATTATTATGAAATCCCAAAATAAACTACCACTGAGACTAATAATCCCAGGAAACATTGAGGTACAACCCCACAAGGCTCCTCTCAGTGTTTACTATTCCTCTAACAAAAGTTTTAATTAAGACCATTATGGGATTTCCCGCTCCCCCCAGGGAAACACAATTCCAATTTTATAACTCAGTCAATGGAACAGTAAGGTTCAATTTGAAAATTTTGAACAGAATCTTCAGCAACACACATGACTATTTTGTAAATGGAGATATACCTCAATAAACACTCACTGCCTAAAGCTCCAAGAACATGAAAAGTAATTTGGAAGAGAGAATTGATGTTTGTGCGAAAAATAACATCACTTAACACGTTTAGTTTGCCTAAGGAAAGAACAGCTTACACATACTCGGTATGAACTGTAAACACCAAAAAAGCTTTAAACAGGGAGAATGAGAAGAAATTAAGAAAAATGAAATGCAGATTGGCTATCAGGAAAAAGCAAAGTTGTCTCCATATCCTCATCATCTCCCCACTGGGATTAATGAAGACATTAAATGGACTTACTCAAGAACTAGTAATGACTACCACAGAGAATATGCAACAGCTTTAAAGTGGATGTGAGGACAGGAACAACCTGTGTGCTCATTATGGGGTCTTTACAGGTTTTTCTTCACCCTCTCCTTGAGTAAGTTTAATATTCATGGAAAAGGGGGATAGAAGATAGCTGGCAGAATACAGCATGAAATTCCTCACCACAGCCTCCTAGAGCCACCATGGCACTCTCGCTCCCTTCTGGATCCCAGAAAGCAGCCTCGCCTCTAGGGATGAATGTTCTTCTCACCCATTCTGCTTTGACCATGATGTGGTTCCTACCCAGCAAAAGCCCAGTGGAATATAGCACTATTCTCGAACCTCAAGGATTTTAGTTTTGTGGAATACTAACAACTGATACTCTTAGCATGGATATTACTTTTCTTAGGAAAAACAGTGGGGCAAAGATATTGCTTTAAGTGCCTTCAGGGCAGCAAATAATGAGTGCCCAAACACGAGGAGATTGCTCATAAGTACAAGAGGTACTCTGTGTGCCACCCTTAGAAATACTTGAGGGAAAGACATTTTGCATAGACCTAGGTGTCATGCCCTGCAGAGGGGCTCTGCCACCATGAAAGTATGACCATTGAGGTAAATTTTACGTGTGCCTATGGATTGGTGAAGCCTTGAAGAGTTTGGATTTAATACCAAAATTTTAATTTGGAGAACTGAAAATTTTTACTTTATTTGATTTATAAAATTTGAACATCTAGTCCAAGTTATTCAATATTAAAATGCAATGCCCTTAAATGTAAAAGGGAGAGGTTCTTTACTAGTTCATCACTTGTGTTTCTAATCTAAAGGTGGTGAGAAGAAGTATAAGAATCACTCCTGCATACTGTCAGCTAGTGATCCTGGTCTAGACTCCAACAATTCAACCCAGAAGTTATTTGTTTGCTACCTTGAATGTTATCTCAAAATCCGTGTAGCTGGTGAACTGGCCTCTGTTTTTGGCTCCTTTCAAACCTCCAACATAATGGAGCATTGGTGATCACAGCAAATGCACACTGCTCACCATGTCTAGACACCCTTTTACTTGTGGCAAACATAGTAATTTATTTAGTTTTTACTTGGCCCTTTAAATAGTTGCTATTTTTAATCCCTACTTTAAAGAGAAAGAAATCAAAGCACAGGGAATGAAAAACTAGAATATATAAATAGATAGTCTGGATAGAAGGTTTTAGCCAGACCTGAAGACTTTGGCATTTGGCCCCATGCTCCCTCCTGCTGGTGGGAAGAAAGAAGCATTGATGAACAAGGGAAGGAGGATCCACGAGGCAGCTTAAATATACCAGAGACATATTAGATAAATTTCAAGAGGACAGCATGATGCAAAAAAGAAAAGCAAAGATCCAAAGTGGGCCAAGAGAGAAAAGGTAGCTGGTCTCAAACTACCTCTTGGCCTGATCTCTTTACTTTTCCTACAAAAGACATGCCTTTCTTTCTTTCTTAGTGACTTTGGATTCCTGGCCCAAACTTGAGCTTGCATTTAGTAGGGGGCAGCTTGTATTGGAATAGGGCGTAGAGAGATGTTACAGCAATATGTTTCCAGGTCACCCCACAATATCACTGCTGTGGCCCTAGGAGCAGCAGCCTAGATGCCACACTCCTCTGATGCCATCAGCACAGCAGGGCAGTCCTGTCACCTGTGCTCAGAAGCTGTAAACAATATGTCATTTCTTCCTTTCCCTCCACCCATTCCAACCTGTTTTGTCCTGCTGCTGTGTTTGGAATCCATGGCTATATAACGTGAGGAAAGAGGAATTTTGATGGAGAGGGGCTAGAAGAAGGTGAGGGCCCAAATGGGATAGAATGGCATCTGACCTTCAGCCAATCTCTTGAATTGGTTTTCAGCCCCTTTGGAAAAGGACGATAAAGACTTTCTGTGTTTCTGGAATAAGCAAAGCTGCACTGGGGTCAGTGACCAAGTGTGGCCCAGGGTAGACAGAAGGCAGTTCTTTGTAGGAGTCCTTGCCCCTCCAATAATCAAGGCACACCCAGCATACCACCTTGGCATGAACATAGCAACTGATGATTGACACAAACAAAAGCAGTGTTGCAGGTAGAAAGGGTGGACAAAGGAAGACCAGAGCAACACAAACAGATGTCATGTGGCAGTGGGTGTGGTGATTGGTCGGCCTACATGAAGCACAACCTGGCCACACCAAATTAAGCTAATAGGGAGCAATCCCATCTTAATTTTAGGTGGAGAAATGAATGGGCACCTTGTTTTGTAACCAACATTTGTATGTGACCTGGTAATTATGTAAGTGAGGATCCATCTTGGCTCCATATACCTCATACTTGGACTTCTGCAGTAGCCTCCTCTGCCTCCAGACTCTCCCACACAATATTCCCAAATAGCATTCCTTCATATCATTTCCCTGCCCCAAATTTAGTCTATTCAGCAAGATGAGGTATACCTGTATGCAACATAAAATGTGATTGCAATTACTGAGGAGCATTGGTAGAGTGATCAAGTACCCCAGTTTTCCCAAGGCTATCCTGCTTTTAGCATCAAAAGTCCCACATGCTTGGAAACACCTAAGCCCCAAATGAACTGGGAAGGTTGTCACACTTACCGACAATTGACTTTGGCTTGAGACTGACATAAAGGTATATGGAGTTATAGTTTATTTTTAATGATGTGCTTCAGCACAGAGAAGAATTATTTATAGATGCTATTTTTACACCAAGAAGCAATGAAATTTAGTGCTTACTTCATATAGACAGCTTGGTTTCTATGGCAACAGCAATTGGCAAACTTGATTGTACAAACATGTAAAATCGACAAATGTCTCAGGGCATGCTTTATACCTTAAAATTTTAATATTTGCTACCATAAGGATGAGCCCCTTGTACTGTAAAATTGCATTAGAACACTTTAACATAATTATTCCCCCCTCATAATATTATTTGCAACATATTAATAGTCAGTTATCTTATTCCTAACTGCTGTTTAAAATATATTTTTCCTTTGAGAGAATCTTTAGGATAACAATTTAATTCTAAGTATATGAATTGTAAACTCTCTGAGGACAGCATGTGTGAACAATTACTGAATTCCTGCCTCACAGGGAAGTATCCGATGTATATCCATAGTTACAAGGCATAGTCTGCACATTTTTATGGGCTGAAATTAAAACTCCAATGTTATTTTTTTATGTAGACCCCTACCTTACCCCATGAAGATTTAAGAAGGCTTTAAAAATATAAGATAAAGCAAGAAAGGAAGAAAAGATAAAAGGAAAATGTAGGTAGGAAAGTAAACACAACATACTAAAACTTATGAGACACAATAAAAGCAGCACTGAAAGAGAAGTTTATAGCAATAAGTATCTACATCAAAAAGGGGAAATATTTCAAATAAACAACCTAACACTGCATCATAAGTAACTAGAAAAGCAAGAATAAACAAAATCCAAAATTAGTAGAAGGAAAGAAATAATGAAGATTAGAGCAGAACTCAATGAAATTAAGACAAAAAATGTATAAAATATCAACAAAATGAAAAGGTTATATTTTGAAAAGGTAAACAAAATCAACAAGCCCTTAGCTGGAGTAACTAGGCAAAAAAAGAAGACATTAAAACTGATATCAGCATTCTGGGCAGATGGCTGACTGGTAGCAACCTTCGGCAGAGGCTCCTGAGCAGAGAAAGAAAAACTGGATGGAATCTGACTCTATGAAGCCAAAGGCCCCAGGGGAGCTGAGTCAAGAAAGAAGTTCAGCAAGCTAGTAACTCCAAGGAAGAGCATTCAAGAAAACAAATTACAGGTACAAAGCCTATTGACTATAGGATGGGAGACCCCTCCCCCAAGCCAGAGACCTGCCACAGGCTATCTGTGAATGAGAAGGGAACAAAAGACCTCTCATTTTACCTTGCTGGAGAAAGCCACTAAACTCCAGGTCTCTTTCTCCAAGGATGTCCCACTTGTGAACCTAAACACCACCTTGCCAGGCATAAAATTGAATAGATACTTTCCTCCACAAGTCCAAACTCCCAGTCCATCCTTTCCTCCTCATATGGCAGTCTGAAGTTCTGCCCCCTGTAGAGCTCAGAGTGTTTGGTCTTGTCCTGAGATATCTGGGCATAGTGTGGACCACCATCAGATGGAATCTGTGACTAATGTGGAAGAAAGAGGGTGTGGGAAGAAAGGAACACTCAGCAGGAGGAGGACCAGTCCCCTGGTTATGACTATGCCCGGCCAGTGGTGATGTTGATTCTCGATTCAGGCTGTTCTGGAAGGATAGGGTGTAGAACCCCTAGCTCTGCTGGGAGAGTGGTTGCCCCATGTGGACTAAGTTAGGCAGACAGGGCTGGTCCCCAGCCCCTGCTGGGCCTGTGAGCAGAAGCTTGCTAGATGTGGACTGAGACCTGAGAGCAAGGGCATGTTCCCCTGATTCTAACAGAACCCTTGAGTAGTGGCTTGCTGGGTGTGAACCAAGACCTGAGGGCTAAGGTATGATCCACATCTCCAGCAAGGCTGCTGAGTAGAGGCTTACTGGATGAGGACTGAGACCTGTGGGCAGGGCATGGTGCCCTGACTCTAACAGAGCCCGTGAACAAAGGCTTGCCAGGTACTGAGACTGGCAGGCGGGGGCATGGTTCCCTGACTCCAACTGGTCTGACAAGCAGAGGCTAGCTGGGTGTGGACTGAGACCAGAGGGGAGGGGTGTGGCCCTTGGCTGTAACTGGGCCTCTGAGCAGAGAAGCAGACAACAGTGTGGACTGAGTCTGACTGGCAAGAGTGTAGATCCCTGGCTCCAACTGTGCTGTTGGAGACCCTTAAATCCCTCTCCCTTGAGCAGAGTTTGCACTGTCTGAGACAATGTAACTGGAACCCATGTCTGCAGTTGTCCACTCTAGGACATTCTGAGGTTGACCTTCAAAGCTCTGAAGGTCAGAAAAGAACTGAAGGGTGAGGGCTGGGCAACTCAGCTGTTCATATCTCTTCATAGTCAAGATTTAGACCTAATACTGTGGTTTCTTAGGATAGGGTAGAGGCTGGCTGATATCAAAACAGAGCTAGCTTGTGCTGTCTCACCAAGTAGGTCCTCAGGGTCTCTGGCCAAAACTCTGAAATGGTCCTTTGTAAGGTTGTAGGAGATAAGCCACAATTACAAAGCCTAGCGCTTTGGTAAGGGGGCTATCTCTACTACCTGGGAATCCCAATTCAATCTCAACCTACCAGTTAAAATAACCAAACAGTGGAAAATAAACATGGTGCAGAACCAACAGAAGAACTCTGGCAACATGAATAATCAGAGTAGATCAACTCCCCACCAAGAAATGACAAAGGAGAGACAACTGATGATGCCATGCATAGACAAATGGCAGCAATGTCAGAAATCAAATTTAGAATATTGATTACAAATAAGATAAATAGAATGGAAGAAAAGATATAAATTGAATTCCAAAGAGTAGTTCTAAAGTTGTCTCAAGAAATTAATGAATTCAAAGAACAAGTCACCAAAGATATGGACATAATGAGAAAAGAGATAGCAGAGCTCAAGGAAACAAAAAAGTTAGTCAAGGAGCTCCAAAATACAGTAGAATCCCTCAGTAATAGAGTTGACCAGACAGAAGAAAGGATCTCTAAAACTGAAGACAAAGCTTTTGAACGTTCCCAAACACTCAAAGAGGCAGACAAATGGAGAGCAATAACTGATCACTCCCTGAGAGAGTTGTGGGATCATGCCAAAAGATCAAACATTCATCTTATAGGGATTCTCAAAGGAGAAGAGGATGGTCCTAAAGGTACAGATGATCTATTCCAAGAGATTTTGTAGGAGAATTTCCTAAGCATTTCAAGAGATACAGAACTTCAGATAGTCAGTTTCAGACTCATTGAGCAAGACTCAATCCAAATAAAACATCTCCTATACACATTGTGATTAACTTTGCCAAAGTTAAGACAAAGGAGAAAATTCTGCAAGCAGCCAGATGTAAGAAAAGCATCACCTACAAAGGGAGAACTATCAGAATGACTGCAGATCTCTCAGCCAAAATGTTTCAAGCCAGAAGAAAATGGTCATCAACCTTCAGTCTCCTAAAACAAAACAACTTCCAGCACAGGATTCTGTATCCAGCTACACTGAATTTCCTTTGTGATGGAGAAATCAAATACTTTAATGACATAGACATGTTGAAGAAATTTGAAATAACTAAACCAGCTCTCCAGGATATTCTCAGATCCATCCTCCATAACAACCAGCACAATGCTCTACCTCCAAAGTAAACTCACCCAGAAATTTTTAAACAAAATCCAACTTTCACAGTGGTGAAAGGATTAAAATTGTCCACTGACCATCTGAAAATCATGACACCCAAAACACAACCAGGTTTATCAATTCTCTCAATTAATGTCAATGGTTAAGATTGTCCTCTAAAGAGGTACAGGCTGGCCAACTGGATACATAAACTCAGACCGGGTATATACTGTATATAAGAATCTCACCTTACCTTAAAAGATAAAAATAGACTCAGGATGAAGGGATGGACTTGTATAATACAGGCAAATGGAAACCAGAAAAAAAACAGGGGTTGCATGCAATTTTAGTAACATATACAATTGGCTTTAAACCAACAAAGATAAAAATAAGGACGATCACTACATATTTGTAAAGGAAAACACCCTACATGAGGAGATTTCAATAATTAACATTTATGCATCCTACCAGAATTTTCCTCACTTCATAAAGCAGACCCTAATGGATATTAACAACTTGATATCTTCTTCCTGCATTATAATAGTTGGAGATTTTAACACCCCTTTGACAGTTTCGGATAGATCCTCCAAGAAGAAACTCAACAAAGAAATATTTTGACTTAAATCTAACCCTAGAACAAATGGACTTTACAGACCTCTACAGAACATTTCATTGTGATGGATGTGTTACTTAGTTCAATGTAAGCAATTTCACATTGTATATTGAGGCAGTACCCTGAACCCCATAAATGCATCAATGTACAAAGTTATGATTTAACTAAAATAATAACAAAATTAAAAACTCAATAAAATAAAAAATAATAAAACTGATATCACAGAAATACAAAGATTCATAAAAGACTACAATGAGCAACTATATACCAATAAATTGGAAAAGCTAGAAAAAAATGGATAAATTCCTGGATACACTTAACCTAATAAGATCAAACCAGGAATAAATAGAAAAATTTCACAGACCAATAATTAGTAATGAGACTGACTCATCAATAAAATGTCTCCCAACATAGAAAAGTCCAGGACCAGACGGCTTCACTGCTGAATTCTATCAAACTTCTAAATAATACCAATTCTCCTAAAACTGTTCCCAAAAGTTGAAGAGAAGTAAATTCTCCCGATGTCATTCTATGAGGCCAGCAATATCCTAATACTAAAAACCAGAAAAGGATACCACCACAACAAAATGAGAATGAGATGCCAATATCTCTGGAGAACGTAGATACAAAAATTCCTCAACAGAAGACTAGCAAACCAAATCCAATGGCACATCAAAAAGATAATACACCACAGTGAAGTAGGATTTACCCCAGGGAAGCAAGGATGGTTCAACCTTTCCATAGAAAAAGAAATAATCAACAAAGTAAAGGAACAGCTTATAGAAAGGGAGACAATATCCCTTCTACATTTGGAATGAATATCCAAAATATATAAGGAACCCAGCAACTTAACAGCAATAAACCAAATAATTCAATTAAAAAGGGACAAGGGGTGGGAGGGCGGAGGCAAGATGGCCGACTGGAGCCAGCTTTCCATCAAGGCTCCCATCCAGAAAGAGAGTTAAAGGAAAGAAGCTTAACAAGAAAGCCAATGCTTCCGATCTAGGCCAAGAGAGAAGGTTGAAGAATGTAGGTGAGCTGCCACCCTAAGGATACAAACAAAAGGGGAGAAAGGAGAGGGTGATCAACTGAGAGGTAACCGTACAGGAGTGGCTGTGCCCCGAGGCACAGAACAGCACCCCCAGCAGCAGGAACGATAGGGCTCAAATCCCTGGGGACATTTTGAAAGGACACTTCCACGAAAGGATTAATAAACTGTGATATATGTACACCACAGAATATTATGCAGCCTTAAAGAAAAATGGAGATTTTACCTCTTTCATGTTTACATGGATGGTGCTGGAACATATTCTTCTCAGCAAAGAATCTCAAGAATGGAAGAAAAAGTATCTTATATACTCAGCCCTACTACGAAACTAATTTATAGCTTTCATATGAAGGCTAAAACCCAGTTATAGCCCAAGAATATGGGGAAAGGGGCAAGGGAGAGGAGGGAAGAGGGGAGGATGGGTAGATGGAGGGTAATCGGTGGGACCACACCTACAGTGCATCTTAGAAGGGTACAGGTGAAACTTACCGAATGCAGAATATAAAGGTCTTAACACAATAACTAAGAAAATGCCATGAATGCTATGTTAACCAGTTCGATGAAAATATTTCACATTGTACCCCATGATTGCATTAATGTGCACAGCTATGATCTAATTTAAAAAAAAAAGACAAAGGATCTGACATTTCACAAAAGAAGACATACAAATGACCAAAAAGTAGAGGAACAAATGCTTAACATCACTAATAATCAAGAGAATACAGATCAAAATCATAACAAGATATCATCTCATCCCAGTTAGAATGGCTATTATCAAAGTGACTAAAAACAACAGATACTAGTGAGGATGCAGAGAAAAGGGAACACTTGTACACTGTTGGTGGGAAAGTAAAGTAAAGCCATTATGGAAAACATTATAGAGATTTATCAAAAAGCTAAAAGTAGAGCTACCGTATGATCCAGCAATCTCACTACTTGGTATTTATCTGAAGGAAAGGAAATCAGTATAAAAATATCCAGGACCAGCATGTTTAATGGAGCATTGTTCACAATAGCAAATACAGGAAATCAATCTAATCATCCATCAGTAAATGAATGGATAAAACACATGTAATACACACACATCCTGAAATACTCTTCAGTCATAGAAAGAAGGAAATCCTGTCATTCATAGCAACACGGAGGAGCCTGCAGGACATTGTGTTACAGGAAGTAAGCCAGGCACAAGAAAAAAAAAATATATCATGTGTTCTCAATCATATGTGGGAGCTAAAAACGTTGAGCCTAAAGAGTAGAATTGTGGTTGGGAGAGGCTGTAAAAGGTTGGGGAAGAAAGGATAGGAAGAGGTTGGTTAACAGACCATAAAATTACAGGTAAGTCCGAGGAAAAAGGTCTAGTGTTTTATAGCAGTCTAAAGAGAATATAGTTAGTAATACTCTGTTGCATATTTCAAAAAGCTAAAAGAGATTTTCAAATGTTCACAACACAAAGAAATGATCAGCATATATTTGAGCTGATGTATACACTAAGTACCCTGACTTCACCCTTGTATACATGTATCAAAATAAAACTCTGTATTTCGTAAATAAGTATGATTATTTACATGTTAATAAAAAACTTGAAAAATTTAAAAATAGGTTAAAAGGTGTACATGAGGTTGTATGCAGGTTATATGCAAATAATATGCCATTTTATATAAAAAATGAGCATTCTCAAATATTTTAATCCATGGAGAATACTGGAAGCAATCCCCCACAGATACCATGGGAAATCTGTATAGGGGTATAAGATCTTACCCCTGGGAAACTGCCTGAAGGGTACACAGGACTTCTCTGAGCTATCTTGAAAATGCATGCAAATCTCTACCTTGAAATAAAAAGACTTTAAAACAGTAACCTTTCTGACAATTGTAAGAATGATTTTTCCTTTGTGAGATTATAGGGAAGAGGGTGGGTAAGAAGACTTCTGGTCTCCAGTTTGATCTTCATGCTTTAAAGAGAAAGACAAAATACGGTAATAGCAACAATATTTATAAAATAGGACTTGGTGGCTAAGCACTCATAGCCCAGTGGTTACGGCGTCAGCCACATGCATCGAGGCTGGTGGGTTGGAACCCAGCCCAGGCCAGCTAAACAACAATGACAACTGCAACAACAACAATAACAAAAAGCCAGGCATTTGGGGGGCGGGGTGCCTCTAGTCCCAGCTACGTGGGAGGCTGAGGCAAGAGAATCGCTTAGACCCAAGAGTTTGAAGTTGCTGTGAGCTGTGACGCCATGGCACTCAGACTCTGTCTCAAAAAAAGAAAAAAATAGGACTTTGTGAAAAGAAAATAAGAGAAAAAGCAGAAAGGAGAACAGGTGTGACTAGAAATTGCACCTGAAAAATAAATCCAGAGGAAATGCTCCTGAATTTAACAAAGATGAGGAAAACTTTCTAATGATCTCTCTCATGGTAGGACTACATATTTCAACAGTGCTATTAAAACTACAAAATTCACCCGGTTGGAAGAGGTGGGCTCAGCAGGTTCCCCTTTTTGGGTTCTTTGTAGTTCCACAAGGTGACCAGAGTCATACAGGGAAGCAAAATGGTATTTGAACGCTGATTCTCTCATTTTTTGATTTTAGAACTTAAGCAAATCATGTGCTTAAGGCTTAATCCCCCCTTAAGCCTCTGTTTTCTCATTTGCAAATAATGACAAAAGGAGGCTGCTCTTTACACACAGCAAAATTCTGGAGAAAAGCTGGTCATTACTACACGTATCTGCTAGCTCCAAGTATTCAAAGGAGACATATTTGATTTCTATGAATATGTCATAGATATAACTATATAACCCACTAAAGAGTGGATTAGCCACATAAAAGATGTGGGATATAACATGACAGGACCGAAAACCAACACTCCCAAAAGGAAATAAGTCTATCCATTCCTCTAGTCTACTAAAACACTTGATATTACATCATTAAAAATTTAATTTCCATTAATATATTGTGGACACCCTAGGGCAAGACTTAGTTCTTATTTATTGCTGCATACCCATGTTGCATAATGCCTAACAGAGTAGGTGACCAAAAAGTGCTAGATAACTACCACGAAAGGGCTTTTATCCCTAGAAATCAGAAGTTTACATTCCAATAGGATTGCAAGGTGTGTTGAGGTTTTGTGAACAGAGACTCCTCACGCAGTCACCTGCTGTGATGGTTGCTACTGTGCAGTGAATGCCCAGGTCCCACTTCAGGTCTGAAGCACACATTCCCATGGCTGTGGGCGCGCTGAGCTTTGGAGGGCCATCATTTTTCAGCTAAGTTCCTTCCTGCAGTTGTCCTCAGCTGAAGAAAACCACTTTACCCAAAATCTTACTTCCTACTCAGGAATGTAAAATCCCAGCTTTTATGCCATAATTTGGGCCAATTTTAAAGGGCACTCTGTTGCAGAGCTCTCCAGGGGATCAACTGAGATTTCTGTAACAACCATATTGGACGTCAACCACTCCCACTACCTAATCCTGCTTCCTTCACTCCGCTGTAGCTGTTAATCTCCAGATCCCTCTCCAGTAAACTTACAGCAAGTAAAAGGCCATCTCAGAGTGAGATTCCTGGGAAAAACTCACCTGTGTCACCTCCTCCTCTTGCAAATACAGTTAGCTCTAACGCTTCAGTTTTCAAAGAATTGGAGATGGTCTGAAGGACACATATCCATTCTGATAAGGGCTCTTAAATATAAAACCACACTGGATAACCAGGCCTACATTTTGTGCCATAAACAGCCTAATAACTCTAAGAGGAAATGGTAATTATTGTTATGGTTCCATGAGAAAGCTTAGCTTTCGTTAAATCTCTCAACTTTTTCCTCTAACGACTCATACACACATGTTAAAAAGATACCCTAATCCTGAATTTTATTCTGTGTTTTATCAGAACAGTGAAAATATAACTGCTGATCAATAAGAATGAGGTTTATGGTATCTTTTTCACAATCTCTCTTTGAGTCACTGGAGTGTAACTGTAAAACTGCAGGTACATTTTCTAAGCCAAGCTATTTGCACTGTGTAACTTTGCACATTGAATAAGTGTTAAAAATGATAGGAGTAGATCACTGTTATTGCATTCTGAGGAAAACAATTAATTTAAAGGAATAGTGTACTGAATGCCATTCATTTCATTGATCTTAATTTATATCAGGCATCTACATAAATTACACTTCTTTAAGTACTTTAAAGGAACATCAA
This sequence comes from Arctocebus calabarensis, assembly GCA_963573935.1. NCBI lineage: Eukaryota > Metazoa > Chordata > Mammalia > Primates > Lorisidae > Arctocebus > Arctocebus calabarensis. Next base: position 461 of record CAUYON010130471.1, on the reverse strand, counting down.
CACATTTCTTTAAGTTCAGTGGCACAACTTGGGAACTGTTTCATGTCATGGGCCTATGGAACAGGATACTTCTGATTATCTGAGTGTCATTCACAGGCAACGCACTTAGGGTTCACTAACTTTAGTTCATTCATCAACAAACATCATTGGAGCCTGCTTTGTGTTTCAAAACTCTGTGCCAGTCTTAAGAATATGAAGAAGGTTTGGCGTCTGTGGCTCAACGGGCTAAGGCGCCAGCCACATACCTGAGCCAGCGGGTTTGAATCCAGCCTGGGCCTGCCAAACAATGATGGCTGAAACCAAAAAAAAAAAAAAAAAAATGGCCGGGCGTTGTGGTGGGTGTAGTCCCAGCTACTTGGGAGGCAGAGGCAGGAGACTCGCTTGAGCCCAGGAATTGGAGGTTGCTGTGAGCTGTGATGCCACAGCACTCTGTCCAGGGTGACAGCTTGAGGCTCTGTCTC
>CAUYON010130467.1:0-14833 GCA_963573935.1 Arctocebus calabarensis | reverse complement strand
AAAAAAAAAAAAAAACAATGTTTTATCACTAATATTGTTAAATAATATGGTGGGGGCTTGATAGCTTATTCCTGTAATCCCAGCATTTTAAGAAGCTGAGACAGGCAGACCACTTGAGGCCAGGAGTTTGAGACCAGCTTGGGCAACAAAGCAAGACTCTCTGGTTCAAACAAAACAAAACAAACAAACAACAACAACAACAACAAAAAGAGGCTGGGCACAGTGGCTCAGCCACTGTAATCCTAAGGACTCTGGCAGGCAGAGGCAGGTAGATGACCTGAGCTCAGAAGTTTAAGACCAGCCCGAGAAAGAGTGACACCCTATCTCTACTAAAACAGAAAAACTACCCAGGCATTCTGGCAGGTGCCTGTAGTCCCAGTTACTCAGGAAGCTGAGGCAAGAGAGTAGTTTCAGCCCATAAGTATGAGGTTGCTGTGAGCTATGACACCATGACATTCTACTCAGGCCTACAGTGAGACTCTGTCTCAAAAACAAAACAAAACAAAACAAAAAAAAGGAAAAGAAGAAGAAAAATGAGCCAGAAGAATTTTTTGGTGTCCCAAAGTGTGTAAAGTTTATATTTCAAAGTAACTAGAAGAGTGGACTTGAAATAATACCAACACATAAAAATGGCAAATACTGGGTGGTGCCTGTGGCTCAGTGGGTAGGGCACCGGCCCCATATACGGAGGGTGGCAGGTTTGAACCCGGCCCCAGCCAAACTGCTACAACAACAACAACAAAAAGCCAGTGTTGTGGTGGGCGCCTGTAGTCTCACTACTCAGGAGGCTGTGGCACGAGAATCGCCTAAACCCAGTAGTTGGAGGTTGCTGTGAACTGTGATGCCATGACACTCTACCTCTACTGAGGGCAATAAAGTGAAAAGAAATAAAAGAAAAATAAAATAAAAGGCAAATACTCAAGGTAACAGATGCCCTAAATACTCAGACGCAATCATTATGCATGTTGTGGATGAAACTGTCACTCGTACCCCATAAGTATTTCTGATGCTATATATTGATAAAAGAACAGACATTTGTGTTTATACCATACTGTAGTCTCTTAAGTGAGCAATAGCATCATGTCTGAAAGAATGCACTGTATATACCTTTTAAAACTTTTTAAATTTTTGTGCACAATCTCAATTTTAAAATATTTTATTGGTAAAAAGTACTAATGATCTGAACCTTCAGCAGGTCATCATCTTTTGCTAGTGGAAGATCTTGCCTTGATGTCGATGGCTGCTGACTGATCAGGGTGGTATTTGCTGAAGGCTGGGGTGGCTATGGCAATTTCTTAAAACAAAGTAACAGTGAAGTTCACACTGATTGACTCTTACACGAAAATTTTTTTTGTAGCATCTGATGCTTTTTGACAGCATTCTGCCCACAGTAGACTAACTTCTTTCAAAATCGTAGTTAATTGCCTTAAACTCTGCTGCTGCTTTATCAACTAATTGTATATAATTCTAAGCCCTTTGTTGTCATTTCAACAATGTTCACAGCATCTTCCCCAGGAGATTTCATCTCTCGAAACCCCTTTGTTTGCTTATCCACAAGAAGGATTGCCTCTGGCTCAAGTGGCTAAGGCGCCAGCCACATACACCAGAGCTGGCAGGTTCGAATCCAGCCTGGGCCTGCCAAATAACAATGACGGCTGCAACCAAAAAATAGCCGGGTGTTGTGGCGGGCACCTGTAATCCCAGATACTAGAGAGGCTGAGGCAGGAGAATTGCTTGAGCCCAGGAGGTGGAGGTTACTGTGAGCTGTGATGCCACGGCACTCTACCCAGGGTGACAGCTTGAGGCTCTGTCTCAGAAACAAAAAAAAGAAAAAGCAGCATCTTCTCATCTACTTAACTTTTAGCATGAGACTGCAGTTCCACTTCTAATCTTATCTTCAAGCTCCACTTCTAATTTTAGTTATCTTGCTGTTTCCACCACATCTGCAGTGATGGTGGTTTCTTACATGGAACTCTTGGACTTCTCAACATCATCCATGAGGGTTGGAGTCAATGTCTTCCAGACCTCCTTCCATGAATCATGAATGTTCTAAGTGACATCTAAAAGGGAGACTCCTTTCGAAAACATTTTTTTTTTTTGAGACAGAGCCTCAAGCTGTCACCCTGGATAGAGTACTATGGCATCGCAGCTCACAGCAACCTCCAATTCCTGGGCTCAAGCGAGTCTCTTGCCTCCACCTCCCAAATAGCTGGGACTACAGGCGTCCGCCACAACGCCTGGCCATTTTTTGGTTGCAGCCGTCATTATTGTTTGGTGGGCCCGGGCTGGATTCGAACCCACCAGCTCAGGTGTACGTGGCTGGTGCCTTAGCCCATTGAGCCACAGGCGCCGAGTCAACATTTTTTTTTTTTTTTTTTAACAGAGTCTCAAGCTATTGCCCTGGGTAGAGTTCCATGGTGTCACAGCTTACAGCAACCTCCAACTGTTGGACTTAAGCGATTCTCTTGCCTCAGCCTCCCAAGTAGCTGGGACTGCAGGTACCCACCACAATACCTGGCTATTTTTTGTTGTTGTTGTTGCAGTTGTCATTGTTGTTTAGCAGGCCCGGGCTGGTTCCAACCCGCCTGCCTTGGTGCATGTGGCCAGCACCATAACTCCTGGGCTACAAGCGCCAAGCCATCCAACACATTTCAATGTACTTTGCCCAGATTCATCAGAGGAATCACTATCTGTGGTAGCTAGAACTTTGCAAAGCACATTCCTTAAATGATAGAACTTGAAGGTTGAAATGACTTCTTGATCCATGGGCTACAGAATGCATGTTGTGTCAGCAGGCATGCAACCAACACCAAAGTACTTGCCCATCTCTTGGGTGTCTAGGTGCATTGTCAAGGAGCAAAAATAATATTTTGAAAGGAATCTTTTTTCTAAGCATTAGATCTTGACAGTGGGCTTAAAATATTTAGAAAACCATACTGTAAATAGACGTGGTTTACTCTAGCCTTTGTTGTTTTATTGCCAGAGTATACTTAGCATAATTCTTTTTTTTTTTTTTTTAGAGACAAGAGTCTTACTTTATCCCCCTTGGTAGAGTGCCATGGCGTCACAGCCCACAGCAACCTCCAACTCTTGGGCTTAGGTGATTCTCTTGCCTCAGCCTCCTGAGTAGCTGGGACTACAGGTGCCCGCCACAATGCCTGGCTGTTTTTGTTGCTGTTTGGCCAGGGACGGGTTTGAACATGTGGGGCTGGCGCCCTACCCACTAAGCCACAGGCACCACTCCTTAGCATCATTCTTAAGGGTCCTAGGAATTTTGGAATGGTAAATGAGCTTTGGCTTCCAATTAACAGTCATGTACCAACAAGGTGTGTGTGTGTGTTTGTGTGTATGTGTGTGTGTGAGGACCATTTGTTCTCATGTGTCCCTCCCTCCCACCATTGGTATGTGACTGTTTTAAAGTCACTAGTTGCATTAGCCTCTAACAAGAGAGTCAATTTCTCCCTTGAAGTTTTAAAGTCAGGTGTTGATTTATCCTTGCAATTTGTAAAAAAATGTAATACCTATGAAATGAAATCAAGTCAGGCATAATACGAGGAAGTCCTAGATGCCTAGATGGTATCTCCTTTTATCTGCATCTGCTTTGCAAATAAGTCATTTGGTGTAGCCACCTTAATGAATTACCTTAGCTAGATCTTCTGGATAAATTGCTGTAGCTTCTGAAACAGCACTCACTGCTTTACCTTACATTTTTAGGTTACGGAGATGGCTTCTTTCCCTAAGCCTCATGAACAAATCTTTGCTAGTTGCAGACATTTCTTCTGCAGCTTCCTTGCTCCTCTCCAGCTTAATAGAATTGAAATTAGAGCCTTGCTCTGGGTTAGGCTTTAGCTTAAGGGAATGTTTTGGCTGGTTTCATCTTCTATCCAGACCATAAAAATTTTCTCCATATTACCAAGGAGGTTGTTTCACTTTCTTACCATTTACATGATCACTGGGGTAGCACTTTAAACTTTCTTTAAGAATGTTTCCTTTGCATTCACAATTTGGCAACTGTTTGCCTGAGAGGGCTAGCTTTTAGCCCGTCTTGGTTTTTGACTTGCCTTGCTCACTGAACTTTTGATCCTTTCTAACTTTTGATGTGAAGTGGGTAATATGTATCTCTCTTTCAACTGTACATTTAGAGGCCATCGTAGGTTACTAACTGAGCTAATTTCAAAATTGTTATGTTTCAGGGAATAGGGAAGCCTGAGGAGAGGGAGAGATGGGGGATTAACTGGCTGGTAGAGCTTGCAAAACACATATTTGTCAAGTTCATTGTCTTATCTGGACATGGCTCATGACACAGCCAATAATTAAAATAGTAATATTAAAGATCACAGATCACCTCTAATATATGGGGCCCTGCTCCTTTGAGCCACAGGTGCCACCCTGCCCTGTGATTTTTAAATTTCCATTTCAGCAGCAGAGAAATAAGGCAAAGGAGACATTTTGACCTTACCATTTGAACCTTTCTTGTTCCAGACATTTGGATCTTACGATATGTTCAAAGAGTTTGGAAAGAATATACCAAAAAACCTACAGCTAAGTTGAAATTGGTTTAAAAGTTCACATTTGAGGCACCTAAATTGCTTTGGAAATCAGCAATTTCTTTGGTTTAATCCATGTAGGATTATCTACAGTTCTTTATCTAAAAGAACTATCAAGGCCTGGGGGGTGGCTCACACTTCTAATCCAATGTGAGGCAGGTGGATTGCTTAACATCAGGAGTTAAAGACCAGCCTGAGTAAGAGTGAGAGACCCTGTCTCTATTAAAAATAGAAAAAACTAGCCCGGCATTGTGGCCAGTGCTCATAGTCCCAGCTAGTCAGGAGGCTGAGGCAAGAGGATGACTTGAGCCTAAGAGTTTGAGGTTGTTGTAAACTCTGACACCACAGGCGCTCTATCCTATCTTGACAAAGTGAGATTCTGTCTAAAAAATAAAATAAAATAACTATCAATAACAAACACTAACAACTTCGTCACCAACATGAAGCATAAGTCGTTTGTTCTATAATTTGGGAAACTGTCCATGAACTCAAGCAAAGGGAATGAAAGGCATGAACAAGACCACCAATTACGTGCATAAAAAACCCACAAACTTGATAGTGTTTGAGTCTGATGAAAGATCATGGAATTATCTGAGAATAGTCACAATATTTTCATGGATTGGTCAAGAGAGAAGTATAAGTGATCAGTTTTTTATTCAAGTCATAATGAATATTTCTGGGAGAAGAATCAGCACAAAACAAAGCTGATTATAGCTAAAACCACAAAGGTAAACAGTGCTATTATCTAAACATTGTTGGAAGAATCAATATTTTGTGATACAATACAGACTTGTGAAATTAAACTTGGGCAAGATAATGAACACAAAAGGAAACTCACAATGGTAGAAGATATAGTTAGTAATTTGTTCAAAACATCATTATATCAACCTAAGGGAGTTTTTTGGTGGTAAAATGCATATGAAAAAAATTTACTCCAATAAAAATAATTTTAGTAAAAAAAAAATGGAACAAATTAGCGAAAACTTAACTGGACTTCTGTTATTGAAAGTTCAGCACTTGTTCTACAGCTTATATCAGAAAAACAAGAACAAGTGATTTGGGGTTTTTTTGAGACAGATTCTCACTTTGTCATTCCCCACTCACTAGAGTGCCATGGCATCATAGTCACAGGAACCTCAAACTCTTAGGCTCCAGTAATTCTCTTCCCTCAGCCTCCCAAGTAGCTGGGACTGCAGGTACCCGCCACAATGCCCAGCTATTTTTAGAGATGGGGTTTTGCTCTCGGGGTTGTCTCAAACTCATGAGCTCAGGTGATCCACCTGCCTTGTCCTCCCAGAGTGCTAGGATTACATGTGTGAGCCACCATGCCCGACCTAGAACAAGTGGTTTTTGAGAAGAAGAAAAAGAAAATTCATTCGTTTACTAGCAAAGGAGGAAAAATGTCAGACCTTTTGTCTTAAAATACCAATTTTCCTGAACATAAGTAGAAACACAGAGCTTTCAAAGGGGAGGGCCTATTGTCCTTCAACTACAGTTAATAATTTCAATCTTCCCCACTCAGAGGAAGACAAGGGAGACCCACCAGCATCTTCACCAGCCAGGAGCTGGCCTCCAGACCTAAAAAACACTCCCTTACCCCTCTTTACCACAGCCCAAAGCAGGCATGCAGATTTCAGTTTCCAAACAGTAGGGAATGTTTTAAAGACACAGAAAACATTTTTGTCACTTTCCCCTCCCCAGGCCATTCCCTCTGTTACATATTCCCCACTGTCAGTGTTAAACCTCCATATCTATGGGAGGAGGTGTGGATGCTATGTTACACCTCCTAGAAAAATTAAGAAATTAAATGGTTTCAACAGTTTTTTCTCAAGAAATAGTCTCAAAATTCATGAATAACAGTAAAATGTTTACTAAAGATTTATATTTAAGGCTCGGCGCCTGTGGCTCAACAGACTAAGGCACCAGCCATGTACACCTGCACTGGTGGCTTGGAATCCAGCCCGGGCCCACCAAACAACAATGACGGCTGCAACCAAAAAATGGCTGAGTGTTGTGGCGGGCACCTGTAGTCCCAGCTTCTTGGGAGGCAGAGGCAGGAGAATCACTTGAGCCCAGGAATTGGAGGTTGCTATGAGCTGTGATGCCACAGCACTCTATCCAGGGTGACAGCTTGAGGCTCTGTCTCAAAACAACAAAAAAAAAGATTTATATTTAAAATGTTACAGATTGTGACAGTTAAGATTCAAGACCAGGAAGTCCAGGTCTGGCTTCTAAGTCTAGTGCTTTTGAAATCAATACTACTGCTGATCTTTATATTTATTTATTTATCTTATTTTTGAGGCAAAGTTTCACTATGTCACCCTTGGTAGAGTGCAATGGCATCACAGCTCACAGCAACTTTCATCTCTTGGGCTTAAGTGATTCTCTTGCCTCAGCCTCCCAAGTAGCTGGGATTACAGGTGCTTGCCACAATGCCCAGCTAATTTTTGGCTGCAGTTGTCATTGTTGTTTAGCAGCAATGACACCAAGGCTCAAACCCACCAGCCTTGGTATATGTGGCCGGCGCCCTACTCCCTGAGCTATGGGCACTGAGCCTCTTTATTTTTATTTTATTTTATTATTATTTTTACAGAGTCTCACACAGTTGCCCTGGATTGAGTACAGAGGCATCATAGCTCACAGCAACTTTAAATTCTTGGGCTCAAGTGATCCTCTTATCTCAGCCTCCCAAGTAGCTGTGACTACAGGCATGCACCATCAGGCCAGGTTAATATTTCTATTTTTAGTAGAGACAGTGTCTCATTTTGCTCAGGCTGGTCTTGAACTCATGAGTTTAGACAATCCACCTGCCTTGGCCTCCCAGAGTGCTAGGAATAAAGGTGTAATGGGGATAGGCATGGTTCAAGCAAGAGTGAGACCTTGTCTCTACCAAAAATAGGAAAAACTAGTCAGGTATCATGGCAGGTGCCTGTAGTCCCAGCTACTCAGGAGGCTGAAACAAGAGAATTTGTTGAACGCAGGGTTTGAGCTTGCTCTGAGCAATGATACCAGAGCACTCCAGCCAGAGTGACAGAGTGAGACTCTGTCTATAAATAAATAAATAAAGCGTAGGCTCGGCGCCTGTGGCTCAAGTGGCTAAGGCGCCCGCCATGTACACCTGAGCTGGCAGGTTCAAATCCAGCCTGGGCCTGCCAAACAACAATGATGGCTGCAACCAAAATATGACTGGGCGTTGTGGTGGGCACCTGTAGTCCCAGCTACTTGGGAGGTGGAGGCAGGAGAATCGCTTGAGCCCAGAAGCTGGAGGATGCTGTGAGCTGTGATGTCATAGCCCTCTACCCAGAGCGACAGCTTGAGGCTCTGTTTCAATAAATAAATAAATAAATAAATAAAGCATAAACATGAGATCTTGTGGTGCTAGATTCAGACAAACGGGATAACATTTCATTACTTAATCAATGAATATTAAATATTTTATAAAATTCAAACACATGGAGCTATTCTGGAAATAATGAGGCAAGACCTAAATTAATCTCATTAACCATGAAAAGTTAAAACATTCCACAAAAGTGGCAGGAGAAAGAGATGTTTATCTATGTTCTACTTTAATATCCTAATCAGAGTAGTGTGAATATGGAATAACCTGAAATATATTGCATTATCAAAGAGTTTCTGATCAACATTGTGTAAAATGGCATTTTCAAATGTAAAATGACATTTCCTCTCCTGGGTGGGTCTAGGTTTCTTTGCCCATTATCTAATGCTACTCTCATATTTTTCAATTTCTGGCTCAATGATGGCATCCCTTTGAATATGTATAATTTTTCTTGTTGGGGGTTGAGGATCCTGGCTCCCTGAACCCAGTTGACCTGTTTTGATTACTTGGCTGAGCTAGAAAATTAAACCAACCATGGCAGTAATTGAAAGCAAATATGAATGGAAACAGAAAATAAAACTGGAGCAGCACAGGCAGCAAAAGGAATCTGTACAAGTCTCAATGCAACAAAGAGAAATTTTATATAAGAAGAATAAAGGGAAAGTTTAGAGAACTTCCAAAGAGAGTTAGAAATAAGTCCTGCTAATAATAAAGAGAAGGTGATCAAAAGACAGATGCAAGCATAATGCAGAGTACAAATATCTCTTTCTCTCAGTTAAATCGGTTGCAAGTGCACCTCCAGGCATTACTGCTCTTTCCTATTGTCATTGGTTTCCTGTTACCTCGTACTCACATTCTTATGGACCCACCAGTCTTCCATGTTCCAGACATTCTTTCCATGCTTTTTGAAGTTCTTTCCTTAATGTCCTTTCTCACTTCTGTCATTTCAAGAGGATGCAGGGAAAGAGCATGAATTAGGTCTATCAACTTGAACTATTTGGCAAATAATAGCGTCACTAAATGGTGAGTACCGGAAAATAAAGACCTACTGTACACATTTAAGGAAGCAAACTCTTTTTTTTTGAGACAGAGCCTCAAGTTGTCGCCCTGGATAGAGTTCTGTGGCATCACAGCTCACAGCAATCTCCAATTCCTGGGCTCAAGCGAGTCTCCTGCCTCCACATCCCAAGTAGCTGGGACTACAGGCACCCGGCACAACGCCTGGCCATTTTTTTTTTTTTTTTTTTTTTTGGTTGCAGCCACCATTGTTGTTTGGCAGGCCCGGGCTGGATTCGAACCCACCAGCTCAGGTGTACATGGCTGGTGCCTTAGCCCCTTGAGCCACAGGTGCCGAGCCAGGAAGCAAACTCTTATGAAAAAAATTTATCACGTAAGTATGAGCAAGAGCAAGAATTAGGTCAACTCTAAGTTATTTAGTAATAAATATTTGTAACATTTTTTGAGACAGAGTCTCATTTTGTCACCCTGTGGCATCATAGATCACAGCAATCTCAGATTGTTGGGCTCAAGTGATCCTCTTGCCTCACCCTCCCGAGTAACTGGGACTACAGGTGCCAGCCACAATGCCTGGCTATTTTTAGAGATGGGTCTTGAACTTGTGAGCTCTGGCAATCCACCCGACTTGGCCTTTGAGACTGCTAGGATTGTAGGTGTGAGCCACCATGCCTGGCCAAGAATGTTCCTAACTTTTCATGGTTAATGAGATTAATTTGGGTCTTTTCTCATTATTTCCAGAATAGCTCCAAATGTTTGAATTTTACAAAATATTTAAAATTCATTGTATTATTTGAGTAAATGATGAAATGTTATCCTATTTGTCTGAAACCAGCACCACAAGATCTCATTTTTATGCATTAACAGATAATAGTATATAACTATAAGGAAATTTTATTTCTGTAAGAAACTTTGAATTAAGCACAAGGCAATGTGTACTCAGGTAAAATCTTAAGTCTTCCAGCCAATTGAACAGACCCCTATTGGCCAAAAGGCCCTCAGCAATGGGCTAAAGCTGAGTTGCTCACCACTGGAAGGCAGGTCAACATGCCTCAATATGCCCCTTTCTCTCCTTGGAGATACCCTTTGTAACTCTTTAATAGGCCTAAGGCAAAGGCAATGATTAAACTGTATCTGTAGGTCTTCAATTTACTTAACAGATCACTTGAGTCTAAGTATATATGTGGTGGCTTATCTCTGTTTAACAGACTAACTTATCTTAATTTAAAAATTCCAACCATTCAAAGCTTCATTTCTTTAACCAAACATAAATCAAAGAATCCTTAAACCTACTTAGCACTTGCACTTCCCTGTTTTGAGATGTCTTGCCTTTTCTGGCCAAACCAATGTATTGATTTATGACTTTATATATAATTCCCGTCTCCTTGAAATGAATAAAACCAACCTATAACCCAACCATGGGGAGACCACTTACTCAAGACTTCTTGGATGTGACTTTTAAGGTCATGGTTGCACCTATTTGTAGCCCTTTTGATACAATGCCGTGTTGTCACAGCTCACAGCAACCTCAAACTCTTGGGCTTAAGCAATTCTCTTGCCTCAGCCTCCCAAGTAGCTGGGACTACAGGAGACTGCCACAACACCCAGTTATTTTTGGAGATGAGGTCTCTCTCCGGCTCAGGCTGTTCCCCAGCTCTGGAGCTTGGGCAATTCACCGGCCACAGACTCCCAGAGTGCTAGGATTCCATGCTGAACTATGGTGCCCCACTAGAATAACCCGTTTAAAATTACACAGACTTTGGGTTCTTTTTCACTGACAGAAGGTGCATAATTATTTTTAAACTGCAATTCAAGCTCAAATATCATGTGTGGTCAGGAACAATCTGATTTATAAGACCATTAACTGTTTATACTTGGAACTCATTTATTTCAAATACCTTTTCAAGAGGCCCATTGGAACCAACTTGAAACGAGCTCTTCCTGTAAGAGAACTTGAAAAGGTGATTCTGTTTACTTTTCAATACCTCAGCTGATTTAAATGAAATTTGATAACGTAATTTTACATTGTACTTAACCAGAATTTATCTTTTATGCTGGTTAACAGTTTAACTTAGGTAAGTGCCAAATACTGAATTGGGAGGGGATCAAAAGGGAAAAAATTGCTTTTAAAATAATTTTGACAGGGCCCATATTTTTCAGAAAATAAAGAACTACGACTTTTGCAAGGAGGGTCTGTTTTCAGAAACGTCCCTTTGAACTTTAATTTGGGTAGCTAAAAGCGATTTGATTAGACAGGTTTGTGATGGGCCTGTGAGTCTGCAATTCTAGCAGCTCTCAGGTGCTACTGGCTTGTAGACCACACTTTGCGTAGCAAAGGTACAAACTCCCAACGATTAGGTGACCTAACCGTTTGTTTTGAACTTTAAGAATTTGATCCAACGGTGACTGTTGTTTTGTAACAGAGAGTTCCCAGAAAACATCAGTCCTACTAATTTCTCTCGTTTTCAGACCGGGGAAAAAGTGCAATTCAGAACTGCTGCTCCAGCCTGCGCACTTGGCTGTTTTTAGGGCCGTTTCCGAGGACCACGCTATAAGGCGCTTCTCCAGGCGGGTCCCACCAGCCAGGGTAGGCGTAAGGGACTGGCGGCGCAGGACCCCAGGAATACCCAGCCGAAGCCGCTAGTCCATGCCTGGAACTTGAGAGCCCGCCCCCCACCACGCGGCCACCGATTGGCTGGGACGCGCCGAACGTGACGTCAGGCCCCGCCCAGCCTCCCTCCGGCCCCGCCCCGCGGGGTGGCCTGGCGGTTTGGTCTAGAGCAGCTGAAACCGGTTTGAGCGGAGCTGCTTCCTGCCGCTCGGCTCCGCTGCGGGCCGCCTAGGGGAGCGCTGGCGAGGCGCGGACGGCGGGCGCCCAGCATCTCGGCCCGCGGCCCTCGCTCTCGGGCGCGGCGGCGGCGGCGGCAGCGGCAGCGCGGACCCGCGGACCCAGCAGGTGAGGCGGGCGGGCCGGGTAGGGCCGGGCGGACGCGGGGTGTGAGAGCCACGACAGCCGCTCTTGTGGCAGCCAAAGCTGTCAGGGCGGCCGCCGGCCTGGGATCGCGGCGGGGCTGGGGGCGCCGGGCCGGGGGGCGGGTCGACTCGGGCACTGGCCGCAGGGGAAGCAGCGGCCTTGACGTTCGCTGCGGTAAGTCGGTGAGTAGGAGGTATCATCCGACTTTTGTTCGCTGCCACGATTCCGCTGGGCTGCCTGGTGCTTATTCCTTTCTGGAAAATATCTGAGTGTTTTAGGTATACCACAGTGCCTAGAGCATAGGACCACCGCGAAGATGCTTGTAAGTTAAGGAACAAAGACACAAAAAATTGAAGGTAAAGTCCTCTGGGAACCTCTTCCGCACGGCATTCCCCTGGCCCATCACCTCTCTCTGTCCCTAAGTAATTCATAGTGTTTTGACAACTGCTTATTTCCTGAATTGTCTGAACACTAGCCTAGGGCATGCTTGTATAACTCAGTTATTCTGAGAAACCGAAGTGCCTTACTTTCCTAGGAAAATGTTCCAGGAATAGTCATCGGTGCCCTCGATAAAATTTTAAGACCGCTGCCGCCTTCTCCCCAAAGCGCTTTAAACTGCCTTGCTGACTACAGGGAGAAAGCCTCAGTCAAGTAGGTGTTGCGTCAGCTCCTCCCCAGACTCCACTGCCTAGTTGTAAAGGAAATCATGCAGGAGTTGTAGAGAATGTTTTCACCTTGGGCAGCTGTTAAGTCTCATGTAGCACAGGCACAGAGGAACTGCGCACACCAGACAGGATGTTTGGACCTGGTGTTTTCTTCATACTCCTCTGTCGCCTTCCTCCCTAATTTCTGCAGCATCTCCTGCAAACCTACCCCTTCCTTCATGCTGCTTCTTCTAGCTACTACTCTGACAGTTGTGACTTAGCTAAGAAATAAAATACAAACTATCAGTTTGTCTTTCCAAGATTCTCAATGTTGTGGATACAAATAACACAAAATAAAGCAAACAGAGGTAAAGCTGCATAGGGTCCAATACATTCCTATGGAGAACTAGGGAGGACCAATAACTAGAGAGAACCAGTATTCAATATAAAATTTAAATCTGAAAAATAAAATGTAAGAAAGTTGGATTTGGAAGTAATGACCACAAAATTGAAAGTGGCTAAGTGGGTAAAATTTAATATGTACAAAAACTAGATTGGTGAATCAGATCTTTGTGTGTAATTTAAGCAGGTAAAATGTATATCTGTGAGAAAATAACATCAAGATAAAATGAAATGGAAAACATTTGGGGAAATGTTACTGTGTTTTAGAAAGTTGATCAAGGAGGTAACTTGGCTTATTGAAATCTACTTTACAAATGCTTTCATAATAAAAATCTATTAATGTCTGCATACAGTTGATAAAATTTTGGCCTAAAGTATGCTGGAATCAGAATAGTGGGTCATAATAATCCTCCACCAAGATGAAAAAAAATTAATTCAGGAAAATGTGAGCATTTCATATATTTCTTTAATATACTTATGAGGATTAAAGCTGCTGGGGTCTAGGAAAGAGCAAGGAGATTGGGAAACAGCTTTTTCCCTTGAAAAAAAAATTTGAAGGAAACCAGAGATGTTCATTTGGCCAGAAAAACACTTTAAAAATAGCTGACTTCAGTTTAGCTCAAAACTAGATGTTCTGTACCTTCGTTTACTTAAATTCCCCTTTCGTTCCCCAAGCTGGTAAATCAGTAATGTCATATATTGGAGAAGTTAATTTGATAAAAAAAAATAGAGTGAAATGTATTTTGCTGGGTAGTGTGAGCTTTGAAATTTTTAAAAATATAAATTAATTACAATATCATATTTTGTTAATTGCCTGTGTCTTTTAAAAGGGTTAAAATAATGTTAAGTACTACTTGAAATCTGAGATGGGAAGGAACAGTATTTATTATTTATCTTCAAAAAGTGCAAAACAGAGGTTGTATTAAAAACAAAACAAAACAAATACCTGTCTTAGGAAGTATAGTCTGTGAGGTAATAAGTGAGTTGGTAAAATAATTTATTTGGTCAGCTCATGGGTATACAATGACAAGCATTTTTCCTTCTTACTCTTGTTTTATGACTATCTAGAAGACTTCCCACCTCCAAGTTGGGATGTTTTTTTCCTCATTTGGAAGAGGAAGAAGAATGGATGGGTGTGTAAAGTTTTTGTTCCACAACAGAATGGTTTTTTACTTTGTCGTTGCTGGTGTCGTTTGGTGGTGCCAAAGTTGTACACTTCAGTTCTGCACCAGAATTTTGGCCTCTGTCCATGATCAAGTAAATTGCCATTGGAGGAGCTCCCTAGGCTTTTATTTGGTATGGCAGTAAATTTGGGGGTAGTGGATATTAAACCAGATTGCTTGACTTTTGGCAGTTCAAGTGGTAGATGATTTGTTGCCTTTTGGGGAGGTTTTCTGCAGGGGGTTTTATGCTTGTAGCTATAGCTTTGTGTATGTATAGTACATTTCCTGCAGCTATTTACTGCTGAGGTACTATAGTCATTTCTTTTTTTTTGAGACAGAGCCTCAAGCTGTCACCCTGGATAGAGTGCTGTGGCATCACAGCTCACAGCAACCTCCAATTCCTGGGCTCAAGCGAGTCTCTTGCCTCCGCCTCCCAAGTAACTGGGACTACAGGCGCCCACAATGCCTGGCCATTTTTTGGTTGCAGCCGTCATTGTTGTTTGGCGGGCTCAGGCTTGATTCGAACCTGCCAGCTCAGGTGTACATGGCTGGCGCCTTAGCCCATTGAGCCACAGGCACCGAGCCACTATAGTCATTTCTTTCTTTCTTTTTTTTTTTTTTTGTAGAGACAGAGTCTCACTTTATTGCCCTGGGTAGAGTGCTGTGGCGTCCCACAGCTCACAGCAACCTCCATCTCCTGGGCTTAGGCGATTCTCTTGCCTCAGCCTCCCGAGTAGCTGGGACTATAGGCA
>CAUYON010130466.1:0-18546 GCA_963573935.1 Arctocebus calabarensis | reverse complement strand
TTTCCTCAAATTCTTTTTTTTTTTTTTTTGAGACAGAGCCTCAAACTGTCACCCTGGAGAGAGCTGTGGCATCACAGATCACAGCAACCTCCAATTCCTGGGCTCAAGCGAGTCTCTTGCCTCCACCTCCCAAGTAGCTGGGACTACAGGCGCCCGCCACAACACCCGGCTATTTTTTGGTTGCAGCCGTCATTGTTGTTTGGCGGGCCCTGGATTCAAACCCGCCAGCTCAGGTGTACGTGGCTGGCGCCTTAGCCTGTTGAGCCACAGGCGCCGAGCCTCCTCAACTTCTTGAACAGAAGCTATGGGACTCATTTTCCTTCCTGACAACAGACTTTCTGGGATGTCATCCTCAGCCATGTGACCACTGCTTGAAGACTGGGAATGATGTTGAGACATCTACCATTTACCCGTTTCTCCATTCAGCAATCAAATGGACAGGCCAGAGTCCCAGCTGCTCTGAACAAAGCCAAGAAGCCTTTTTTTGCTTTCAAGTGGCCAAATGTAGCAACTGCCAACACCCACAATGACAGCTTTCCCATCTTCCAGTGGGATGTGCTCCTGGAGGTCTGCTGAACCGTATATACCAGTTGCCTTTGCACTGGTGCCTCAAAATGCTGCCAACAGTCTGGCTCTCTGAATGACAGCACAGGGACAGCCGCCCTACCAAGTCATCCCACTACACTCTGCATTTCATATGAGGGAAATCCTCACGCAGTGAGCCATTGAGATTGGGAGGTTTATTTGTCATAGCAGAGAAAGCTAGCTTACCCTGACTACCATGCCAGAGATGGCAAATATGTGACACACTACGAGACTGGCACCCAAACAGACGTTAGAATCCACCTCAGCACTTTTTTCTCCTCTTCTCAGCACATGTTCCAGGCAGCCCATACCAATGGACCACCTATGCCTGTAGCACGGGTAAAGGCTCTTCTAGCTCACAAATCGCCCCAAGGGCGATTGAGCAATTTGACCGACCGCTCCTCTGACACACGCTGGTCAGACTGGGGAGCGAAGGGGAAGCCCTGTTCTTTGGGAGGGTCGAACCCCCTCACTGTTTAAGGCCGTCAGAGCCTCGTGTCTTCTCATCTCGCGGCACCACCCCACCCATGCCTGCCCCCCTCCCAGCCTCTTCCCACTCCCCACCCCTCATCCCTCCGGAAGCCTCCATGACTTCAGCACTGGTGAGGTTCTTCTCCCCCTTTCACTGCGACTTAGTGGAACCAAGTAGGAACTTGTTCCTCTGAAGACGCAGGAGAGGATCTGCACTGTCCCACGCTGTCTCATTCCTTCTCGGGGTGTGCCCCAGCCGCAGACCATGGAAGGCAATTGCACTTTCGGTGTGGCTGCTTCCAGAGAGAATGCCGCGGCCCAAGTCAGAGCTGAGCCTGGGCAGCCAGCTGCCTCCCCAAGTCTGGGATGGGGAAAGGCTGTCCCAGGACACGGGCTCCAAGCAGACGAACAGAGCGAACACGACTTTTTTACAATGGGGCTTTGATCTACCTAATGTCACAGGACAGGCTGGGCACAAATGCCGGCTGTGTGTGACTCCCGGTTCCCACAGGAGGTGCCCTGTGCAGGTATTCACACGGGGAGGTTCTTGGCAGGCCCTGGCCCTGGGCCTGTGCCCATCACAGACACAGCCGTGGCAATTAGGTTTTGGAAAATGGTGGGTGGGGTTTGTTTGGCCAAGTCTTCAGCCTCCAGCCAAAGGCGGTGTGGGGAGGGAGGCCGGCCCCCAGCAGCAGCGGCTGCCCTCCCGGTGTGAATGAGGGTGAGCAGGAGGAATTCCTGTGGTCTGGGCAGCCGGCAAGGCACAAAGGCTGGGCTGGCGTCCTTGACAATACACACTCTGTCCCCAGCTGATGGTGACCTTCTCCAAAGTGCTTCATCAATGGGCTGCGCTGCTCCCAGGTGTGTCCAAGCCGCCGGCGTTGGAAGCACATGAAGAGGCCGGGACGGGGGGAGAGTTCACAGGACATTTTGTTACACGGGTGCCCATGAGGGCTGCCCTGGGGCTCGGGCCAGGCCGGTGAGGCTGCCAGGGGCCCATCCTGCAGGCTGTCAGGACGCGTTATCCCCACCTGTGCTCAGGAACAATGATGAAACAGCCCGCAGCTCCAGTTCCCTGCCCCGCTGCCCTGGAGGCTGCGGCAGGATGTCCCAGCAGCTGGGAGAAGATAGTGGCGGTGGGGGCTGGTGGGGAGGTGGGGGCTGACCTCTGCAGGCCTGGTGTCTGCTTAGACAAGGAGACCCCGGCTCTGTCTGCTCTCACCTATTCCCAGGAGCTGTCCTGCTCAGCCAAGAGGGCCTGCCTCGATAGGCCCCACTGGGTCCCTCTTGCAGAGGCTGAAATCTGGACGCCCAGGGCCGATCCCTCTGCAGCCTCCCTCCTCTCTGGTGCACATTGGCCTCTCAGCACAGACAACCCAGCCCTCAAGGTGCAGACCCAGTTTCATATTTAATAAACACATCGTCACTTAGCCAGGCACTGTGCCGTGTGTCCTGCAAACACAGATAATACCAGCTTCGCCCTCCTTCCACATCTGGGGAGACCAAGGCTCAGAGGAGAAGCTGCACGGCTGGTAACCACGTCCCAGGCTGTGCACCCAGGCTCCTGGCATCAGCTCACACCACCTACCCGGGGCTCTTCGGTAACTCCCGGAAGGGACCCTCTCAACACACCTGCTTGCTCATGCCCTTCCCACAGCTCGCCTGAGGCAGGGGCCAGGTCCCATTCTTCTCTGTACGCCAGCACCCAGGCCAGTGGTTGTCAGATTCATAACATAACTGGGAGCTTGCTCATGGGTGCCATTTCTGCAGCCTCTTTCCAGGCCAGGCCCATCCCTAGCACTTTCACATGTGCCCTTGCTTTTCTTTCTCACAACCCCAGGTGGAAAAACAGGGATGCTGTTCCCATTTTACAGATGAGGAAACTGAGGATGAGAGTGAGGAAGAGCTAGACCGAGGGCCACCCCTGGCTTTCAGACTCAGATGAAGGAGGGAGAGACAGAAAGGAAGTGAGAAGAGGACACGGGGGTCGCCTGGAGGTGCCTCCTCTGCAGTAAGGGGACCACCAGTACCGGCCCTTGACGGCCCAACACCCTCCCCCACTGTGCTGCCCCTCACCTCGGAACTAGTGGGGTTGACAACCCCACACAGAAATCGTACCCGCAGGTGGCATTTCCAGGTCTGGGTGTGTTTGTCATGGTGACGGAGAGATAGACAACAAACCACAGACGTGGAACAGCCACAACCCCAGCCCCGCACAAAACCCTGCCAGTCCAATGCAGGCAGACGTGAACTCTTGTGTCCTCAGCAGTAAAATATTTGGATACCAGAAAGCCAGCTCGCACATCAACAACAAGCCCTTTGTCCCAGCCAGAGGGGACAGGGAATGGATCCGAATTTGCATTTTTTAACACATCCTCTCGGAGGCTACCTGAAGCTCGGCATCAGCCACGCCTGCCCCGGCCCTGTCCCCGTGCGGGCAGGCGTCTGTTGGTGCCTGGTGCCGGGCTCTTGGCCAATGTGAGAGCCTCAGGAACGGAATAATGAAGAATTAATTTTCCCAGCAGGGCCCTTTCAGTGTCTGGGAAGCTCTCACACCTTCTCGGAGGGGGCAGCCACGTTTCCTCAGGAGGAATGCCGTTGCGCAATCAGTCTGTGGAGAGGCTGCCTTCAAGAATCCGGGGGAGGCTGCTTCAGCCGCTGCTGCCTCCTTCGATTCACACACTTCCCTGTGGGCCGTCCCAGGCCCCCTGGCTCCCCTTTGCCCTGTGAGGGGACCTCACACGAGAGCCAGGCTCGGGTCTGCAGCTAAGAGGACGCGGTAGGAACTGGGCTGCACTCCTCTGATGTGCAGAAACCCTGTAACCAGAATTCGCGAGAAGTCTGTTTGGCAGCTGCCCCTAGACCCACCGTACAGACGGACACACTGAGGCTCTGAGAGGTATGGCAAGGCGCAGGCAGCCTCACACCAGCAAGAAACAGAGCAGATGACCCAGCCCACAGCACAGGTGAGCATTGATGGGGACATGGAGCAGAAGGTGTGGCTGCGGGCTGAGACCAGGAAATAAGAAAACACAAGGCCAACCAGCTGCACTGGAGGGAAAGCCAGTGGGAAGGGTGCGTGGTCAGGAAGGGTGCTCCCACCCAGCCCACACTGGGACTGGGGCCCTCTCCATAGTAGAAATGCCTGAGAGGCTCCATAGAAAAATTCCCACATGATAAGAAATGAGCTCATAAGCAACAGTAAGACAGGGAGGCATCTCAACTGGACATTGGTAAGTGGAAGAAGCTACCGTGCAGAAGCTGCATACGGTAAGAGTCCCACTACACGACAGGCTAGAAAAGATGAACCCTGCAGACAGTAAAGGGCTGGTGGTTTCCAGGGGTCAGGAGAAGGGAGGGATGGCCGGGGGAGCACGGAGAACTGTCAGGGCAGTGAAAGTCTTTTGCTGGCACCATAATGTGGGTAGACATCATTGTTCATTGCTCAAAATCCACAGATTGTACCATACAAAGTGGGAGCCCTAGTATAAACTATGAACTTTAGGTAATAATAATGTCTCAATATGGACTCACTGATTGTGACAAACAAGCTTTGCTAATGCAAGATGGTGTAACAGGGGAAACTGAGGCAGGGCGTGGAGAAAGGGTGTGGATCTCTCTATGCACAATCTGCTGAAATATTCTCTAAATCAATTTTTGTTTAAATATCCCCAAGGCCCACACCAGGGCTGAGGACCATCCAGGAGTCATGCTGGGATGGGTGTGGCTACTTGAATCTCCGTCCCCAGACCCTGGTCAAGAAGGCAGAGTAGTGGTGTGAGCCAGTCATATTCCCACAATGCCCTGCTGGCTGCTGAAGCCACACCCAGCGAGGGCCTGGCACGCAGTAGGCTTTCAATAAATATTTGTTCAGTTTATGGATGTTTGGAGTGTTAGAAACCCACTGGGATGAGGGAGTTGGGTTCCAGAGGAATGGAGAGGAAGTAGTGGGGGGTGGGGAGCACTTTGGCCACCACGAGGGGACCCAGAAGAGGAAGGAGCTGGTGTTGCTGAGTGGGGAGAGGTCTGCCAAGGTCAGCTGGGCACATGGGGCGAAATGGTGAATCAGGGATCAGACACCCAGGTGTTAGGACATTTCCAATATGTCTGCCAAAAAGCTGGATTTTGTATTTCTCTGCTAGGATCTGTGGTACGAGAAGAAGCAGGGAGATGGGGAGCCCACCACATTCCATCTTGCCCCCCCATCTCCTTGTCAGTATTACTGGGTCCTTCCTACTGCTGACTCTACTAGTCTAAGATTTGGACAGGAAAGGATTCTCCAACCTATCCCTGCAGCTCAGCTCATAGGCAGTGTTTATTGCATCAGGAACTCTCCACTGTGTCTTGATTAAAGGAGACGTTAAAGCCTTTCCCTTGGGTTTTATAGATGGGACTCTCACTTCTCACTGTCACCTATAGATCTTGAGCTTAAGGAAAAACAGACAAACAAAAAAATTAACAGATATTGGTTGTTCAATTTTAGAAAACCAAGAAATAGAAGAATCTAGTAAATTACAAACGATGATCAAACACAACTATGTGCCTGGCACTGCACAATAGGTAAGACATACAGTGCTAAATAAGAAAATCTCCCCCTCCCGCTGAGGAAGACATATATGCCCCACTACCCAGAGTGCAGTCTGAGCAGAGCTTTGGCACTTGCATTTATTAGAAGTACGAGATACAATTTCCTCGAAATGCGTGGAAGTCCAAGCCCTTATGCTAAGCACTTCACATGCTCTCTTGCATTAAAGCCTGATGAAAGGGTAAGATGTTGACACCTTATTGTATATCTCAAGTCAGTGAGGACAGGGAAAGGCAGAGGAAGATAAGAAAAAGGAGATGGTCTACACTGGCCACAGCTTTACAAAAAAGGAGATGGTCTACATGCCACAGCTCTTAAGAGACAGGATGGGGGCTCTTTAGATGGGTTTCCACACCTCTGGACCTTAAAAGAGTCCACTGAAGGGAGAGAGGTGGGGGGATTTATCAACCTGTCATGTCTCATTTTGTTTGGGTCAAGTTTCACTCTACAGTTTATTTCATCCCAGGAGAAAATGCTCAGGAAGCTAGCCCCCTTGCCTTGTAGAGTGTGTTTCACCAGAGTCTGAAAATGAGGTGGTGACCCAGCAAGGGTGAGGTGTCAACTGAGAGAGAAAGAAGCAGCAGAAGTAACCTGAGAAGGTGTGTAAGATTAGGGTAGAATACACCTGTGCATTTCATTGTGTCACTCACAATGGCTGTACGAGGTAGGTATTATCACCCCCATTTCTTAGGTGGAGAAACTTAAATGTGGAATTTCAGCTGCCACTGAAGAAGGAAAATGTGACATAAGACCTGACTTTCTGCAAACAAAAAAAACCTATGAAAATGAACAAAATGTATGAAATAACTCTTTTCAGGTACTGGGTGATATGCAGGTCAGGATCATGATCCCTAGAAAAGAGAAAAACATAGTTGAGCCCTAAAATCGCACTGGCTTTCTACCTGGGGTAAACTCACAGACCACAATGCAGGGAAGGGTGTTCAGTAGTATTCCTGAGTTGAAGAGACACAGATAGGCACCTAGAGTGGTCAACACAGCTAGAATTTATGAGTAGAGCACTAAAACAGAAGGAACTATACAAAGAAAAAATTCCAGAAATATCCACAAGATTACCCTGAGTCTTTCACTGGAAACTAAATCTACACAAGGCTGCGAAAAGCACAAGTGCTAGAGAGCTGTGAGCTGAACAACAGCCAGAGTTCCACGACTGAGACACATGCAAGTTCCTACCAGCCAGAGCAAAGAGACGTCATTGAATACCTGGAGCGTGGAGTGGAGATCCAGAAGGATGGTGCCCTGGTCACGGACATAAACTACTCCGACAGTATGGGCTACTCTACAACTGCCCTACAAAAGCTTTAACCAGGATTAAAAAGGATTAAACTGATCCACAAGTTTACTGCCTGCCAAAACAAATTTCAGTACACTGTAAAGGAAGACAACAACGTCAAAACTCAGAACAATGTGGCATAAACAATGTCTAGCACCCAAACAAAAATTACTAAACACACCAACATGCAGCAAACCTCGACCCATGACCAGGAGAAAAACCAGTCGAAAGAAATAAGGTCAGATGAGACAGAGATGGTGGAATTAGCAGACAACGACTCTAAAATAGCTATTTGAGTATGCTCAAGAATTGTAAGGAAAACATGGCCATAAAAAAAAAAAAGAAAGAAAGAAAGAAATAGAAGATAGGTATTTTAAAATGAAACTTCTTTTATATAGTAGAAACACATGGAAATAAACAGCACAATATCTGAGATGAAAACGTCACTGCCTAGACTTACTAGTGTACTAAATATTAAATTTAAAAAAACAGGGAATGGGTGGCGCCTGTGGCTCAAGGAGTAGGGTGCTAGCCCCATGTACCAGGGATGGCGGGTTCAAGCCCATCTCTAGCCAAAAACTGAAAAAAAAAAAAAAAATCAGGGAACTCAAATTCATAGCAATATTGAAACTATCCAAACAGAAGCACAGACAGGAAAGTAAAGAAAATAAACACAGACTTAGTGACCTACACGACAACGTCAAGTGGTACAATATCCACATTAATGGAGTCCCAGACAAAAAGGCAAAGAAAGATAATAAAAATATTTGAATAAATACAGTAATGCACCAGATATGATGCAAATTCTAAACCCCCATATGTAAGAAATTCAAAATGAATCAGAAGCCTTAACATAAAATCCAAAGTTATAAAAATTCTAGAAGAAAACAAAGGAACTAAATATTTTAACCTTGAGTTAGCCAAAAATGTCTTTGATAGGACACCAAAAGCACAATCTAGAAAAGGATTCTCATAATAAAATCTATAAAATAGGAAACTGATAAATGAGACTTCACCAAAACTAAAAGCTTCTGTTTATTGAAAGGTACTCTTTTTTTAAATGAAGACAAGCCACATACTGGGAAAACTATTTATGAACCATAAATCTGATAAAGAACTTATATAGAAGATACTCAAAGAACTCTGAAAACTCAGTAATAACAAAACAAACTATGCAGTTAAAAATTAGCCAAATATTTGAACAATCATTTCACTTCACCGTGGAAGATAATTGGCCAGCACACAAGCAAGTGAAAATATATTCAATAGCATCAGCCATTAAGGAAAGCAAATTAAAGCCTCATTGAGGTAACACTATAGACTTCTTTAGACTGGCCACATAAGAATTAATTATTCATTTATTTGGGAAGGGGAAATTTGCAATACCAAGTGCTTTGAAGATGCAGGGTAACTGGAATTCTCCCACATTACTAATGGGAATACAATATGGTGCAGCCTCTTTGGAAAACAGTTTGACAATTTCTTATAGTATACACATTTGTCATAGGACTCCAAATCCCATTTAGGTATTCACTGAAAATAAATACATTATGTCCACGCAGAAGCATATATGTGAATGGGGATATTTTCTGTGTGTGACTTTATTCAAAATTGGCAGAGCCTGGAAACAATACAAATGTCCTTTGACTCATCAACAGATAAAAACTGTGATACAGGTATACAACGAAATGCTATTCATCAATAAAAACAAATGAAATGTTGATACACTAGGTGAAATCTTGATACACACTGTGCCAAGTAGAAAAAGTCAGATTCAAAAAGGCTGTATGCTGTATGATTTTATTTATGTGACATTTTGGAAAAGGCAAAATTCTGGGGACAAAGACTAGCTCAGTGGTGGAGTGAACTGAATTCTGTCTCCCAGTAGAGTTACATGCTGAAGTCCTGACTCCCAATGTGACCGCACAGGCAGTCCCCACCTGATGTTGGTTTGACTTACAAGTTCTGGCTTCACAATGGGTTTATTGAGACGTAAGCCCATCTTAAGTCAAGAAGCTCCTTAGAACTCACAATGGGGTTACAGTTTCCACTGAATGTGTGTTGCTTTTGCACCATCATACAGTTAAAAATCATGAGCTGAACCATGGAGCTGGGGACCTTACGCTGCGTCACCAGCGTTAAATGCTTTTTTGACTTAACGATATTTTAGACTTATGGGGGTAGCCGCATTGTAAGTAGAGGAGCGTCTGTATTTGGATATAAGACCTTTAGGAAGGTACTTAAGGTTAAATGAGGTCACAGAGTGGTGGGGCCCTAATCTGATAATCAGATAGGACAAGTGTCCTTATAAGAAGACACCAAGTATTTCTCTGTCCCCACGTCTCTCTCCTTCCTCTCTCCTCCCCCTCTTTCTCCTTCTCCCTCTCTCTTCCTCATGTGAGAACATAACAAGAAGTTCTAGGAAGAGTGGCCTCCCCAGACACCAACTCTGATGACACATCACGCTTGCTTCCACCCTACAGAACTAGAGAATATAAACTTCTGTTGTCTAACGTCTAAGCCCCCAGTCTGGGGTATTCTGTTGCAGTCACCCGAGCAGACTAACACAAGTGGTTTCTAGGAGCTGAGAGGAGGGGTGGTGGAAATGTTCTGTACCTTGACTGTGCAGGCAGTTAAACAACTCGGGTGCTCCTCAGGGTGGACACAGCTGTGTTCTACAAGGGCCGAACGCCACATAGACAAGGTGTACCTCAGTAAAGCAGCCAAAGGAAAACTACATGTTACTTACAAAGGGACAGAGATAAGAATGGCAAGGACACCTTGTCAGAAACAAAACCAGAGTGCGGCAGGAGCTCTGGGACGGGGATTAGAGCTGCCAGTGCACGTGCTGAAGCACGGGGAAGCGTCACGGAGGAGGCGCCCTGAGCTCAGCCTCGAAGGAGAAGGATGTCAGGGCGCGGAGGAGCCAGGAAGGGCATTCGAGGAGAGGGCGGCGGCAGCCTGGACCCTGGCACTGGAGAGAGAGAGGGGGGAAGCCCAGCCTCCGAGGTGGGCCTGGCCAGACAAGGAGCTGTGGCCAGAGGCAGAAGAGCCCAAAGCCCCGGCTGAGGAAGCGAAGGAACGGCACCCAGGAAGGAGGAGACACCGCAGCCTGCCCACTGTGGCCGGGTGGACAGCGTGTCTTCCTACTGGCCACAACTCAGCTTGGGGTTCTCACTTCAGTCCCCAAGCTGACCGATGTCCCCAAAACATCCATACTGTGGCAGCCATGGGCAGTGTCAGAGATCTGGGAACGTGGAACTATTTGGATAAGCTCCCACACCTGGAGAGAGCAAGCAGCTTTCTCCAGACACATCTTCACAAGGCCCTCCCTGGTCCACTGGGCCCCTGCCCTCTGACCTCATCCACACCCAAGTGGCCCTTCCTCACTCTGCGCCTGCCCCCTCACTGTCCCTTCCACACACAAAGCAAACTCGTGCCTTGGGTCCTCTGCTTGCACTATGCGTTGCCCCAGATACGTGCAGGACCCACCCTCAAATGCTGCCCAGACGTCCCCTATCCTGCACCAGCACCCCAGGCCCCCCCACTCACTTCCTCTTCTTGCTGCTTCATTGCCCTTCTCCCCGAACAGAAGGGTCACATCAGGAGACTAGGCCCCCAACAAAGACCTGTTGAAAGCATAGAGGACGCCTTCTGGAGTGCCCTCCACCTGAACTCCGGCTCCTCTGGACACCACTCATGGCAACCTGATCTCTTGCCAGGAGGACAAAACAGGCCTGAGAGGGGTCACACCCAGCAGGGTGGGGGTCACATCACACTACACAGAAGGTCCTCCCTCCTGGGTGAGCTCTAAAACGGAGATTCTGGAGCCTCCTGCTCCAAAGCCCAGAGGGGCACGCCAGATGGTAGCTGGTCCTGTGCCCGCCCAGTAATACTGCAAGCCAGGACCTGTGCTGGGTGCAGGGGTCTCAGCGGTTAGCAGGACAGACGTCTTTGCTACCCTGCCCTCACTCGCCCTTCACCACCTGCTCATGGCCCTCTACTGAAGACGTACAGTCAGCCTGCCCGTCACTGTGCCAACACGTAGTATAGCCATGGGTCAGGATCCCACGGACGTACGTGGCCCAGGCTGACCCAGGATGGTCAGGACTGCTTTCTGGAGCAAATGACCCTCTGCACACAGAGTCCTTCAATAAAAAAAGATGATGGTGTGGCATCTTGCCTTGGCTACCCATGGCCCGGGGCTGAGTGGCCAGCTCCACACAGAAGGCCTCCCCAGCCGTAGCCCTGCCCTGTTTCTATGGCAACTGCACCAGGGCATCCCGGGTCTTTTCTCCATGCCCCATGTGTTAGTTACCTGTTGTGCATAGCACCTTATCTCAAATGAAGGGCTGCAACAGCAATAGGCCTTTGTTACCTCCCAGTTTCTGTGGATCAGGGTGTGGGAGGGGCTGGCCAGTGCTGGTTGAGGGTGTCTCACGAGGCTGCGGTAGGTATCAGCACCCTCTGAAGGTACGATCAAGGCAGAGGATCTGCTTCCAAGGTGGCTCCCTCGCAAGGCTGCTGAGCTGGTGCCAGCTGTTGGGGTCAGGGCTCAGTTCCTCGCCACTGGGCCCCTGAGCATCCTGGTGTCATGGCAGCTGGTGTCCAGCAGACAGGAATGCATGAGGCCAAAGCAAAGCTCAATGCCCTTTACAGCCTAGCTGTGCTTTATCACTTCTGCCTTCTCTCTCACACAGCCCAAGGTAAAAGGACACTGCACAGGGGTATGAATGCCAGGAGCCGAGGGATGTGGACATCCCTTGGTGCTAATTACCACATCCAACACCTGGCCTTGCAGGCTGAAGCAAAAGTATCTCCCTTGACCCCCTCCTTTGCAAAGCCTTCCTAGGTCTATCTCAGGCTGAGTTAAGTGTTCCTTGGGGTTCACGTGAACTGGCCTCAACCAGAGACTGGATCCTGTCCTGTTAAAACTGTTTCTTCCCTGATCTTTCTTCAGAAATGGGCCTAAGAACCAAGCAGGGCCAAGAACATGTCTGACTCACTTATGTCCGCAACCAGAAGCCAGAGTTTGTTTCAGCATTATTTGTGCTTCAGTGAGCATAAATTGGTTGGAAGGATAGATGGATGGATGGATAATGGGTTGTTGGATCGATAATGAGTGGCTAGATGGATAATGGATCAATAATGGGTGGATGGATGGATGGATGTTGGATGGATAGATGATGGGTGGATGATGGATGAATAGATGGGTGATGGATGGATGATGAATGGACGGATGGATAGATGGATAGATGATGGGTGGATGATGGATGGATAGATGGGTGATGGATGGATGACGAATGGATGGATGGATGGATGGATGTTGGATGGATGGATGATGGGTGGATGGATGGACAGATACAAAAATGATCTTTCCTATATTTCTCTTAAAAGGTATCTAATCAGAATTTTTGGAAACCTCAAGCCAAGCAGGATGTTAAAATTCATCTACAGACACATCCCCAGAGCCAACAATGCCAAAGAGACACAGCGGTTATTGAACCAGGCCTGGATTCCATGGGCTGAGAGTTCCCTACTCTCCCCGTGACCTACTTCCCCCTTTTAGCATGTGGGTACCCTTGCATGTGTGTGCAAGGGAATACACCATAAGGACACCCACACGCCCCAGATATCAGGGAACTGCTGTCATGAAGCAGCCTGCCTACCTCCTGCTCAGGGGAGCAAGCCAGCCCTCATGAGGCCAGCAAAGCCACACAAGGCCAGCTTCATCCAGCATCTTCTTTGAGGCTGGACAGGGGTGGGGCCTGGAGATCCCTGGGGAAGGGGCAGGGGGGCATTCCCGAGCCCGCCTCACCTGCCCACCTGCTGTTCCATCTGGTCTTTCCCAGTGCCCTCCCCTGCCCCTCTGCCTCCTTCTCTCCCCCCGTTTCCCCAGAGGCCTCTGTGGGGACCTGAGAGCCTCACACACCCTGTGGTCAGGGAATTGAATACCTGTAACAGCTTTCGTCCTTTCTGGGAGATGGGAAATCCTCTCTGAAGCAGATCCCCTTGCAGGAAGAGCAGTAATTCCCAGCCTCAGCCTCCACGGCAGGTCCCGAGTCAAAGCTGAAGGGAAACAGCTCGATTCTGAGCAAACAGCAAGGCCAGGGACTGGTGGCGGCCTACATTTGGGGACCTAAATATTAATGCAATAGGGAGGGCCAGTTTGAGAACACGAACACCAAATTTA
Source organism: Arctocebus calabarensis (assembly GCA_963573935.1). Classification (NCBI taxonomy): domain Eukaryota; kingdom Metazoa; phylum Chordata; class Mammalia; order Primates; family Lorisidae; genus Arctocebus; species Arctocebus calabarensis. The sequence continues at coordinate 5,421 of CAUYON010130466.1, read as the reverse complement.
AAATGGAAACTAAGTACAAAAATAATGAAAAAGAAATCACAACAAATGACAAATCTGTAAAAAGCTGACCCAATCATAAACACCAAAAGCAGAAAACAAGCCATGATTCCACAATTAATAACACCCGGTCCTCCTCTATAATACCTTAGTCCTACGTTTCTGGCTACCCACTCTTGGATGAACTCTTTGTTCAACAATTATTTTGTAATATGATTTCCCACAGAAAGAATGAAAGATGCTACAGCCTTTCCACCCATTTGTTTAAAATGTGTTTATTATTTTTTTAAAAAAACAAATGTGTTTATTTGGGGTACCTTAAGAAAGTTTTTTTCAATTGCAGGGCTCTTTATTGTCAGGGCCATATCTGAAATGTGCTCTGAGCTTTTTTTCCAGGAAGGGGTATCAGTTCTTTGACATCACTCCTGCCCTCCATGACCACAGGTGGGTAGCTGGGCCACCTCAGCTAGGCCCTCCTCCTCTCTGGTCCTGGAAAGAAGAAGCAGCAATGAAGCCTGGTCCCTGTGGCCCTGAACAGGAGACATAGCAGTGACTCCTCCCAGTCTTTCTCCTTGGGGTCAAGAGAGACAGTCTGGATGTTCTGTGAGGTTCTCTTGGGCAGATGGTTCCAGGGGCCGGCACAAAGACCCACCGACAACCCAGGAGCACCCTGAGGTGCAGAGAAGTTTGTGCTGAACTGTTTAAGGGACCCGTGCAAATAAGGGTTCTGCAGCTTGAACTTCATTATCCTTACTGATGATATGTTGATGCCTCCTATAAGTGCCCAGGAGCCCAGTCCCCAAAGACACCTCCAGTTTCCCCTCCCCACAGGCAGGCCCCTGAGGCTAGGCAATAGAAGCAGGCCCATGCCTGACACCTAAGGAAGTGGCCTGAACATTCTGCTGGAAGGGAGACAGAGAGTGGACAGAAGAAAAGGATTTTGGAAAACAGTAATTCCTGGCCCTAAATTCAGGCTTTTAAAACCTGCAATTGCAGACATCCCCAGATGGAGGTGCTCAGGCCTGTGGTGGAAGACATGGGGGCCTCATTGCAAGATAAGGGTCTCTATTAAGAGAATCTGGAGCAGGAAATGAGTCAACCTCTACCCCCAACAGCTTTCTGGAACTGGTAAAATCCCCAGTTTTACAGAAGTGAGAGAAGGTGCCCATATCTAAACCCCAACTCAGATGCTGCTCTGCCCCCACTATACATGGTCTGACCCTGTAGATTCTACCACTGCTCAGAAAAGTCACATGCCTGGGCCAAACTGAGGTTCAATGTCACTCCCAAGTTAAGGATGTTGTCCATGGGAATATGAAAACCAGGACTAGCCACTAACTCACTCTATACTTCTGGAAAGCTCCCCACTTCCTCACCCCAGCTTCAGTTTCTTTATCTGTAAAATAAGCATGCAGGAAGACATCTCTGAGTTCTCCCCAGCTCCACAGAGTTACGACACAGCTGATCTTCATAAAACGCAGCAGGCCCACCCGTGTCAGAAACCAGCAGGTGCATGATCCCATGGCCTTCAAAGCTAGTCATACATTTGGCTGGGATTCCAAGCTGCACCCCTGACCCAACCCCCCTTATTCAGTGGCTCCTCTCCCCAAACCCAGTGGTGCATTCTCACTGGGCCACTTGCTATGCTCTGGACAGGTCTTGGGCTAGCCTACTGCGAGAGGGGTGTTCACTATTTCCACCCATGGGAAATTCCCCAGGCCTCACCCCCATCCCCACATGGCCTTAGGACATAGACTTCCTCTAAGAGAACTTGCTATGCAACTGTGCCTGCAGGGATGTCAAACCTCAGTTTCACACATTTTAAAATGGAGACAATGAGATCCTTACAGCGTAACTTGAGATGAGCCCATGAGATCATATGTGAAAAAACTGGGCCCATGTTATCCCACACCATGCCGCATGCTGCCACATCAAAGAGGTGGCAAGATACTTGCAGGGTGTTCTTTCCTTTTTTAACACTAGATACCATCTATCAACTAATCCTAGGGCAAAGCTGCTTCCTATGGGAGCACGTAGTAGGAACCTCATGGGCACTGGTTCAGGGCTGCCTCTGAATCTTGTTTCTGACCCTGCAGCCTCCCTTATCTCCACTGTCACAGTGTCTCAGAACAGCGCTGACAAATTTTTCTGGCCCGAGCCTCAGTGCCCACATGAACCATTGTCCCTCCCACCTCTGGGGCACCCAGAGGGATGCTCACCTTAGAGCTTCCCCAATAAGAAGGCACTTGATAATTGAAATGCCCCAAGTATTTGATTGGAAAACCCCCCAGAGGCAAGCGTCCCCTCCTAATTTCTCTGGACAGATGAATCATGTCATTCACAGACATGGGAATGGTTTCCAGGGCTAACCTGAGCCAGCAAGGGTGGGCAGCAGAAGCAGGGGAGAGCATATCAAGTGACCTGGGAAAGGAGCCCTCCCCTCCCACCCACCTCCCGACCAGTTGGGGAGGTGCTCTGTGGGCTGGGGAAAGACTCCAGATGGGGCCCAATGAGCTGCACACTCGGGCAGAGCACAGCTTTGACATTACAGCTCCTGCTCAGGCTGTTTCTCTTTTGCCCCCTGTCAGCCTTTTACTAGGCAGAAGGCTGTGAGGGTTTTTTAGAAAAACAAAAATCTCATATCTCTTTCCATTGTGCTTATTCTCCTATCACTGAAAATGTGGGAAGAGGTTTACAAGATTTTTTTTCTTTAACAATAAGTACAAGCTGACAAATAATTCTAGAACAAACATACCTCCTATAGTTTCTGAAAAAGTCACTTCAACATGAAAAGGGAAAATAATACTCTCTGATGTGGTCGGCTGCACAGTTCCTGATCAATCCAATCTGAATACGGAATGGCCTATGTGGATTTGTGGCCTATGTGAATGGCCTATCCCTTTTTGTAAAGAGTAAAGAAATCATGGAAAACCAGAGTCTCCTTCTCAGGCCACAGGGTGAGTTCAGTGTCATCTTCCTTCCCCATGGCTGCATCTTTGGTATGGACAAGGGAGAGCTGATCTGGAGCCAAAAGTCTTGCTTCAGCCGTGGGGGAGGGCTTTGGTTCCCCCCTTCCCCTTGGAGTCCCATCATCCTCATCTGTACAATGGAAGTCAGACTCCCTGCTGACCACAGAGGATTGATTCAAGACAATGATGTGAAGGTGACATACCCTCTGGGCATCCTGAAAAGAAATGATACAGGACAATTTGACTCAGAGGAAATTTAAGTCACAATCACATATTATCAGACTGAACAAAAGATCAAGACCCAAATACGTGTTGATTACAAGAAACCCACATTATATACAAATATACAAATAGGTTTAAAGTAAAAGGATGGAAAAAGATAGAAAGAAGGATGTTTCATAATGCCAAAGTCAGTTAACCAAGATATTAACCATCACAAATGAGTATGCATTCAGTAAGAGAATTTCAAAATACACTAAGCAAAAACTGACACAACCGAAAACAATACAAAGAAAATCCATAATTTTAGTTGAAAATTCCCACACTTCTCTCTTACTAATTAGTAGGACAATTAGGAAATAAAGAGGAGTACAGATGATGTAACACTACCAACCAAGTTGATCAAATTAAAGTTCTAGAAAGGAGAGTGAGGTCATAAAAGACAAGTGGCTTCTGTCTTATTCTCACTTAAACCATTCATTTCTAGAAGAAGCCACTGCTATGTCATAAGAGCACTCAAGCAGCCCTATGAAGAGGCCCACATGGCAAAGAACTGAAATTTTAAGATGACTATAGCCCTACTCAGCATCTGGATTTTAGCTTTATCACGAAAGACCTTGAGAGAGAGGTTCCTAGCTCAGCTTCCCCCAGATTCCTGACACACAAAACTTCTGTGACATAACATTCTTATTGTTTTAAGCCTCTAAGTTTTGGGGTAAGTATTTATGCAGCACAAGATGACTGATACAAAGAGAACTGAAAAAAATATGTGAAGAAATGATGGCTAAAACTTTTCCAAGTATAATGGAAACTACAAACCCACAGACCCAAGAAGCCTAATGAATCCCAAGCAGAATAAATGTAATGACATCTACACCAAGACATATTATAATCAAACACATAACAAAGAGGACATATTAAAAGCATCCAGAGAAAAAGACACAATATATACACAGAGATAAAGATAAGAATGACATTTTTTATTTATGGCCCAGTATATTGTATATCATAAGGAATATGTGGGGGAAGTGTGTATTCTGTCCTTTGATGTAGACTTTTCTGAGTGTCAGTGCAACCAAGGTGATCTATAGTGGTACACAGATTTTCCAAGTCTTCTCTCAGTTTCTGTCTAGTTGTTCTATCGATTCCTGAGGGAGAGTTACTAAAATGCCCAATTATTTTTATGGTCTTGCTTTTTTTCCCCCTCCATGCAATTTTGTCAAATTTTTCTTCACTCATGTTGAAGATCCACCAACAGATGTATTTGGACTACTATATCTTCCCCATGAGGTGCTTTTGCTATTTGTTGAATAATTAATTAGATCTATTTTTATTACATTATTATGAAATATTAACTCTTTAGGGCAGTGCCTGTGGCTCAGTGAGTAGGGCACTGGCCCCATATACCAAGGGTGGTGGGTTCAAAACCAGCCCCGGCCAAACTGCAACAAAAAAATAGCCGGGCGTTATGGCGGGTGCCTGTGGTCCCAGCTACTTGAGAGGCTGAGGCAAGAGAATCACCGAAGCCCAAAAGCTAAAGGTTGCTGTGAGCTGTGATGCCATGGCACTCTACCAAGGGCAACAAAGTGAGACTCTGTCACTAAAAAAAAAAAAAAAAGAAATATCACTCTTTATATCAGTGTCATATATTACACTTAGTCTAGAAGTCTATCTTATTGAGTTCAATATAACCACTTCAGCCTTCTGATGCTTATTGTTTGCTTTCTATTCATTTGCCACATACTTATTTTCAATCCGTCTGTCTCTTTATATGTAAACTGTGCCTCTTGTTGACAGGAGGTTGGGTCTTCTCCCTCTCTCTTTTAATGGCAGGTTAAATTCATTAGCATTTATACAAATTTTATATAGTTAGATTTAGGCATGTTTATCTTTTCTATTTTATATTCTGCTATGTTTCTCCTTTCCTGCTTTTTTGCCTGAATTTTTTTTAATTCTAGTGAATTGTTCTTGCCTGAATTTTTTTAATTCTAGTGATCTGTTGACTTTTAACTATACCTATTTGCCTTTATTCACTAAAAATTATTTTCTTCTAATAAAGCCTAAGAGATTCAATTACATCTGTTCATCAACAAACTTTTTTTTTTTTTTTTTGAGACAGAGCCTCAAGCTGTCACCCTGGATAGAGTGCTGTGGCGTCACAGCTCACAGCAACCTCCAATTCCTGGGCTCAAGCGAGTCTCCTGCCTCCGCCTCCCAAGTAGCTGGGACTACAGGC